>JAQFYB010000274.1:0-64510 GCA_034694085.1 Pogonognathellus longicornis
AGAACCACACTCCTTATGTATAATAGTCAATGGCAATTTCATTTTTTATTGCAATTCCATCTTATAAACGATTTCAGTGGAAAAATTTCATAATGAATGAGACTTCACGGCTTTAGCGACGGTAATATACCTGCTGTTTCAGAAACCAAATTATGTGTTTTGAGTCCGAATCCAATAATTGACATTGAAAATGGTGAACCTGACTGTACTGTATTGAATTATGAAGATCCGTTTGTATTTCTACTTGACACAGGCCGTATCGTCATTTGAGTGTGCTAATTCATTTCGGTACATTCGGCACTGATCCCAAAATCTAGAACTACTGACTTTCATTTAAGCATTTCATGTAATGTGCTATGGAAAGTGAACGTGAGAAAATGATGTTTCTTCTTAACTACTGTTTAGTTTACAAGTTATCTTTTCTGCTAACCCTTGATGTTCTTGTGTTGTTATTGCTGCTGTTGCTGCTGAGAGAGACAAAACTTTCTTGAGTGTTGTAAAAGTACCTAGAAAATAATGTTGACTTGTCTTTAGCTTTGAGATCTGGTCTTGGCCATGTTGTAGTCACAGAGTGGGTATTCAGTGTTTAGTACAGTGTACAATATATGCATTAGATAGAAGCTTTGATGACTCACTCACAGTCAGTTATTGTGCAACGTGGGATGCACTGTGTGCTGGCTTTTGACTTTGAATTAACTTGGCTGTAGGGATTTCAACACAACAGAGAGTTAAGAGCAAAGCTGGGGAAGTTTAATACACAGGATGAGCAAATCTGCGTCAGTAATCTTGTATCTAGAAAAAAGATCTATTCTCATAGCCACCACAACAGCCCAAGTCATCCAAGCCTACGTAAATTACATAAATTCGCCAAAATTTCAGCCACGCTATTAAAACACGATGGAGCAACAAAGATTTTACACAAAAGATGTATTCTTCACTATCTTATCTACCTAGTCGGGCTACAACATTAACTTTTGCTATGTACCTTTCCTTCGTTTTATTGGGATGCAATGCATAAGTTGTAATAATTTAACGTGACATGTAACGCGTAACCTTAAGCTTCTTCTGCCTTGTCTTGTCTCATTATTGTTAGTTGTGGGGATCCCAGTTGACATGATTTGACGGTTCCATTCCTCTCAAGATCAAACTTATCTACCTACATGGTTTATAAATAATTGTCTATTATTATAATATATTCCAACTTAAAATGCTAGTAAAACAATGTTGATACTAAATATGCGTGTTTATATGTACATACATATATATTAGTGGATGAAAAAGTAAACTCAAATTATTCTATGTGGAAAACATTCAATCTCCGAAAATGCAATCTTTTATTAAATGACGAACATGCTCTTTGTACTTTGTACAGTCAAGGCAGGAAGGTAATTGCATAGCATACTTTTCTCATCTTTTCAAATATCCCATTATCTACGATTTGTCATTTTTTATTAATAAAATCGAGACAGATGGAAGGAACAAAGTCTCACCTACATACATTATGTTAATTTCCATATTGTATTATACGTGCTTTAATATTTACTTGGTGCATAATGTTTTTGCTACGGACGTAGGCAAGTTTTGCCTTAATGGTACGTAAAGCAAAGTGTCCATAAAGTGGTCTTGCCTTTATTATCGTGATGGCATGCTTCATTTCATGTGTCCATGTGAATATTCGTCTCTTTGCCATTTATTTTCCTCGTAACTAATACAAGTGTATTTCATGCGAAAGAAAATCACTACTTGTACTTGTACACTGTATTTGTGTGTGTATATACTAGCTAAATTATAACTTGAGTTACAAGTAGATAATAATAATTTGTTGTAAAATCTGTACTTGACATATGCGTGTGTGTTTCCAAGTTTTCAGCTGGAGGCATTCTCCGTACTATGAAAATACTCTTGTGTTCATGCACGCACTGTATAGCACAAAAGTTAAAAATATCTTTGCTTTGCTGCATGTCATGTAATATCTGCTCGGATGGAAGAAGTGAGTGTTTTGTGTTGTTGGTGTATGTATTTAGTGTGTATGTGTGTGCTACGTATTGATAATTTTTGCTAGAGTTAAGTTTGTCGGCAAACTTCGGAGAAACTCCCGACTTAGCAAGACACAAAGACGTTTTAAGTGTCAGTCAGTTTTTATGGGCTGCCTCAGACTTGAGAAAGTGAAGCAAAAAAATCCTATGCTGAATAATTTACCGTGTCCATGTACACATTTACGATTTAAAGGTTTTATCTTCACAGTAGAACTCGTACGATGATGACATGGCCAAGGTACCTACTACTATCATACACAAAGGATACACAAGTGTGTATCGTTTCTTAAGTTTAGAAACAAGCTAGGTACTTGTTATTTATTATTACACTACAATGTACTAATTTAAGCTCTACACGGCTAATAACTAGCAGAGACTAAGAATTCAGTGTAACGTCCATGGATGGTGCTAAGACGAGATGACATATATACATACAGTGTGTGAGTGAGTTGTAATTAGTAACTCTGCTAAACAGTATGTGACTCGAAGGATAAGGAAGGCAATATTAGTAAGTAGCTACACGTTTTATACACTCAGGTTTACAAATGAGGTTTGTGACAGAGAAGTTGCAGCAGTTTTATGCGAATGCTTCGTTTGTACGTTAAATACAGCGTTATAAGTTAGTAAGTACCAGCACACTTGTGTTTCATGTAGTACCCCCTTGTAAATATTTCATTGCGAAATCGGAGACAGTTCTTTTTCAAAGCTGGTGTGGCTGCTGTGGGTTAGTCGAGTAGAGAGAGAGAGACAAGTCACCACATGTCGTCTTTGTGAGATGATTCTTTATTAACAAGACACGTCAACTCAGCTTCACAAGATATTATTTTTCCTTCTCTTTAGTTTTCATTTCAGTAAAGTCACTTTGTTCAATTTCTTGTGATTTTCTTTATTTGGGAAGTGCAATACCTATAATTCTGCAAAGCAGGAAATCTTGTAAAAGTATATAATACACCTTCAGGTTTAAGGGTTAGGTTACTTGTTTCGTTTTTTTTTTCATTGAATACTACCATGGTCGACATTTGGGATTTTCTTTATAATGAATTTTGTACAGTAGCCAATGTAGGCGGTGACAATATGATTCCCTTTTGCTGTTCCGCCATAAAATAAGAATTTTCTGCAGTCTGACTGGTCTTTCCTTTCCCGTTAAATCCGACTGCGTTTTTCATTCAGGGAAAGATACAAAGATACTACTGTCAAGTCAATCACTCATATTAAGCTACACACTACATTCATATATTTGTACTTGTATGACTAAGGCTGAGGATACGTATCATATACTACACATAATAGTGTCCTTTTCACGCATTTGTGATGTATGCAGTTTCCAAGTAACTCATTTCATGCATTTTGTCTATGTTGTGATCTTTGCATCTGTATCGCCTCATGTCGTCACACTTCTTTGGTCTTACGTCGCTTTTGTATGTCCCTCGAGAGAGTCGAGTGTAATGGTGTTGAAGCCCGGCCCATTCTATGTTTAGTCTTGTGTCAAGAAGACAGGGGTAGTAAAAAATCATATGTAATCATAATAATAATCATAAGTAGTCTGTATGTATAGTTAGTGTACATATATTTTACATCACACAGTTGCTTGCTGTCAAGGTCGGTGTAAAAACCGGGTACCGTCACATTATTTCCTTTCCATCAACACAGTGCCAACCTAGAGATAGGATAATTGAAGGTTATATTTTACATAACAAATTCCCTTGCTTGTATTTTCCCTAATATCCTAACTATACTACTAATAACAGTAAGTGCACCCAAGAAAAAAATACTTTTACAAACTATAACACACACAACATAACTGAAAATAGTATAGGTACTCAATGAACACCCTAATATATAACCAACTCAATCTTGATAGGCATAGTCGATACAGATATATTATACAGACATAAGCATTTTGTAGTTTTAAATGGTCTGTGAATAAAATACACGATGATGTAACACGATACTCTAGAGAGACAAGGGAAGGTGTATGCTGCCGTAATGAGTTAATGTTTGCCATGTGAATTATGCGAACACATAGAACACCTTTTGTAATTAACATTCACGGACAAACTTTCTTTATTCATGCACACACGTACATAACTATTAGGTAGGTACTATATAAGAATACTTTACACAAATGGAAATCTATCTGTCTATCACATCTCATGTAGTATCTCTGAACTTTACAGCTGGCTAACTAAACGTAAGCCGTGCGTGTGTATTATACGTATACAGTAAGTACCTATAGTTTGCAGTGTTATACACAGAGATAGATATTGATGTGTATACTTACAATATAATTTAGACTAAAGAAGTATTCGTATACAGGGGTACGGGTACCTATATAGAATGTGTATTTACTTCTTGAGAGTATAATAGGTATAAATGTAGCATGTAAAGCTGTAAAGTAACTGAAGAAAAATTACATAGCCGTGAAAGCACTTATTTACTGACTCGCATTCTATTAATTCCCTTCGTACGAATCTCACGGATGGGATAGAGGAGGTGAAATGATAAACAGTAATGGGGGAGTAGACAGACAGACAAACAAGTACCGTGGTGTCATTCTCCTAAGTGATCATTCATGATGAACCCGTCATCGACGTCGCCATGAAATGCATTCACTACTTGTGCAAGCTCTTTGTACTTGTACAGAAACATGCACGCAAGTTGAAGTTTCAAACCATAATATAGCAAATACTAGCAGACATTCATGCACTTATATTCTAATACTATACTAGTGGACAAATGCATTGCATCCACAGAGATCTGTTTGTAGTTGGATTATCCAGCTTTGTATATAGACACACAGATATTGATATGACTGTAAATAGTTGAAATGTGTTGGTATTATAATAATATATTTGTGTAGCTACCTATACATTTATTTATAGTGTTGTAGCTCTATGTAGCTCTAAAGCTACATGTGGTAGACTGGTTTTAGGATTATAGAGTAGACTTGTTGTTTTTGCATTTTTTTTATTGAATGTGAATGTGAGTCAACTGTTTAATACTGCAGTCACAGCACTATGATAGGTTTACCCTTTCCCTGCCAATTGTTTATTTCCTGTAAAGCGTGCGTCTCTATTCTCTATCTCCATGAAGTCATTCAATTACAGTGTAAAGTTACAATAGCACGCTGAAATGGCACTAGAGAAACTACAGAGAGCCCTTTATGCTTTGTATGTAGGTATATTGTTCACATCCTTGTTTAATGAGTAAATGTACACTAAACTCTAAAAATAGTGCTGGTATATACCTATTGGTATTAATAATGTACATATTTACTATACACTGAGACTGGCATGAGTTGAGATTGAGAATGGTCAGAGGAATCATTGAGGACTATTATTCCGAGTACTTCAATAAAATTACATCTGAGGCCTGGCTGATGAGATGGCAGTGACATGAAAAAATGATTACTCAAAATAGATGCCTGTGGAGAGAGTACTGAGAATATAAAGTTGATGTATGCAACGGAACTGGTTGTAGTTGTAGTGTTCATTGTATTTGATTCCCTTTAATTTGCATCAAACAGAGTTGTTTTAAGAACGTGCATTTCTATGAGTAATCCTCCACCATAGAGTCACTCACTTCACACTTTAGCACAAGTTCACGTTCTGTAAATAATGGATGATGTGATAGTAATAATAGAAAAGTGGAGTTGATCATTGTGCACATTATTCATTCATTGAGTTCAATTGAGCAAAATTACAATACATGTGCTGAGCCTGGAGACAGGCGGACAAAAGAGAGCCACAGACAGAGAACCTACTGGGTTGTTTGTATCAAATGAACCAACCAACAGTTTCTGAATATTTTTTGTGTATTGAACGCATGAAGAAGATGAAGTTTTGTCCGATGATGGGTTTGATTCTGCCTGTAAAGAATTTTGACCTGTACTAAGGAGTTCATTCTTGTTCCTTTTCTCATTCCGTTAAACGAGATAAGAAGACATTACTATTACGTGTTTAAAACGGATGAATGCTTTTCGTTTTAATATTGTATTGACATGCATTGCATATTTACATTCATTTTACTTTACTCCGTCTTATAAGTAGACCCTTGCAATATTGCGGCTTTACGTGCTCAAGTTTATAATAAGTAGTCGTTATTTCTCAGGTATATTATAAAATTTATTATTATAGTGTAGCTGTGCTGTGAGTAGATTTTCCTGAAGATAGTACTGATGAAAATTCTTGTTAAATGCATAAAATGAGCTAGCAAATGCAAGTATTTAAGTATATATCTGCGTACGTATAAGTTTTTTCATTGTATGTATTTATGTAGTATAGTATTATAGCTGTAGAAATAATGATGATGAAAGGTAGGTTGCAAGTTTGCAACTAAACTTTTCTAAAAATAAGTGGGAATCTCATCGAGTCTGATGTATTTTAGTCTTTGGAGTAATCGGAGCCGTTTGAGAGTGTTTCCTTTTCTTTTCCATCTGACAAGACAAGCTGAAATTAGATAAATGTCGAGCAAGGTGCTATGATAGCAAAATTAATGGTGGCGAAGCGATAGTGAAGTGCAGTGAATGAAATTAATGGGGATTTTTCTTGACGTGGTGGTGGTAGTATGGTGGTAGCTCTGGCTCTACTAAACTTAAAATGGATGACTTGACAGTATTATATTATATAAGTGGATCTGGGCTGAATGTGTTCAAGTGTTGATACTTACTTGATGTGTGTATCTATCACTACTCAGCTTCAGCCTGTATATACCCTTTGTGTTATAGTAAATTAGATACCTAGACATATTCGTACGTGATTTTTAGTACTAAGAAAATTGTGCTTCGTATACAGTCTTCAGCAATGCATTTTATTATATTATTATATAACACTTCATATCCTAAAGCTTCATAAGTATAGTACCTTTGAATCTACGAAACCTAAGTATAATTGTGGCATACATTTAATACATACTTTTATACACATGAAGTTATATTAATTCTATGTACTTTTATGTGTGTATAGTTAGCCTGCATATTCTATTTGTAGTGTGTACATATTGCAATGTGAATGTGTAAGTATGTTGTTGAGTCTGAAGGGAAGGAAATGAAAATGAAAGGGAAACATATGGACTAGGGATTAGTATTTGTCTGATACTTCCATATGTGTCTTGTCTTGTCAACATTACTTAGGTAATAATAATACTAATACTACCTATTCGTTATTTGAGATAAGTAGGAAAGGGACAGTGATAATGTGATAATGTGAATGTAACTAATATTATTATGATTATCTTATTCTGGCTGTGATTGCATATTAAGTGAGTCGCACAAAGAAAGATTGATAAGCTGACACTCAAATTGTGATACGAAGAGAATGGAGTAGACAGATATAGTTTAGCAGTTGAATGAAACTCACATGGCAGGATATTATGGTGTATACATAGAGTAGTAAAATTTTTCATTTGGTAATAATGCTAGAGAAAGATTATCGTGTGTTACATTTTAATAGACTGCAACAGCATGCTGTCGTCTCAGAGGGAGTTTTTGTATGTAATGCAGTCTAGTGTAATAATATTGCAGGTAGGTAATCTTAAAAATGTATGGGGTTCGGTCTTGTTGTGTTTCTTGATTCAACGAATTTTTATAGTACACTTGTGTAGCAACTCTTCTAGGAGAGTGGAGGATCGATGAAAATGGTGTTTATGGTTGGATAACTGAGATGATGGACTCAGTAGGGATAATCCTGATTTTGATATGACTGTTAATGTTAGCTGTGATGAGAGTGAATGAAATTCATGAGTGAGTTGGTGTGGGTAACGTGTGTTTGAGAATGGAGTGCATTTTATAATATGATTTTAAGATTGTGCTTTAAGATAATGTGGTGCTGCATATATGGAAACGTGAAGTGAACAGTTACTGAAGTGTGGAGAAAAAAGTGTAGATAGGTGCCATCATCAAAAACTTCTTTCGTGATTTTTAGGAGGTGGAGGAGGAGGAGGGAGAGTTAAGTAGTGAGTCTCAGCAGGATGCTATTCGATTAGTTAATCAACATACTAATGAAATATGAAAGACTGACGCGAGATAAACTAAATGAAATAAAAATGTTTTTTTTAAAAAAAAGTACTTAACTGTATAAAAAGATTTGACGAAACTACCAAAGTAAAGCATAATAATATTATGATACCTAATTGTAGATAGTAATTTTGTTTTTAATTTAGTTTTGTTTATGGTTTACTTTCTTACAATTAGTAATTTAAGTAGTTCTAGTAAATTAAGCAATTTGCTTGAAAATTCTAACAAGAAATCATTTTATTGGCTTATTTAAGAAATCGAGAGGAGAACGGGTTAGAGGCTAAGAGTACAAAGTACAAGGTACCTTTTACTCTTACTTGTGTAGGTTGTACTTACATAGGTTGGATATTATACAAAAGAGATTTTCAACCAAAGTATTCATTTCAAATGATTGGTGCAAAGTATTGTAAATCTATTACTTATTGATGGATCTCTCAATATGAAAACTGATTGATTGCTCATTATTTGTGTACAAAATTATTTTATGGTCTCTTATAAAAAATCATAATTACCTTTGTTTCCCTTTGAGAACACCCGCAAGTCTTGTCTATAAACATCCATACACATCTTACTGTGTTATACGTACACTACTACACTGTCATTTTTAAGATTTAGAAAGCTATGCGATTCGCGACCAAATGATGCACTATATGATTTGATGATTATGGTAGGGACATTTATGGATATGGTATATAGACTGCAGTGTAAACTGCACACTGACATGAAATAACTAATCTTCTCTAGATTGAAATTTTGCATGATTGATTGGTTATATAGGAATGTGAAAGTGTTGGTGGGCAAATAAAAAAAGATGCGTGGCAAAGGCAAAAAGTTGTAAAGGGTGTGCATTGTCTGTGTGTTACGAGCTATGTGTGAAACACAACGTTATTACATTACGTAATGTATGCAGCATCAAAAGAAAAAGGAAATGCACATACATAGTGTGTAACCATAATAATAATATTATTACCATGAGTAGGTATGAGCCATAGGCAGAATATCTCTATAAGAAGAGGTCAGACATGTACGACTAAAATTTCTGTAGATGTCTACACTGCGTTATATTCAGACTCTTGATATTACACACAGAGTTGTGCATGTTACAGACACACAGACGTTAAAATCCGTTTGAATTGTACACTGCAGTAAGGCGGGCGGGTGGTTTGGCCGGTGTAGTGTGTAGTAAAAGTAGAATGGACAAGAATGAAATTACCTGCGTGAGATTTTAAAAAGGCGAGTTTAGTATCCTACCTTACCTTTACCTTAGCTTACTTACTCTTACATACCTGTAGGTACAATTACATGTGTATAGTACATAGGTATACAAAGTGTATTGTATTGTATACAGATAGTAACACAACTTGTATATTTTCTTTTTACTACTTACACACACAACACACACACAGTAAGTAGTTTCAACTCTACATTTATGTTAGAAAAATGTTTTGTTCGTTCTTTCTTCTGTTCTCGGACTCAATCATTCATTTAACGAAAAGTAGTAAGCTAAAAGCATGCAGCTATTTACTACACAATGTACTACTACATACTATTACGATAATGTAGGTATACAATGTGTAGGACTTACTATTTCTATTGTGTTGATATACGCGTTATATAATAATGCAGTCTTCTCCTCCTGCTGACATCACCATGTCTTCACTTCACCGTGCTTCTTGCACCGTGAAGGAATTTAGAGTTGGATCATAATAATATACGTGTAGTAATGCTAGTAACTACACACACATTTTTTATTGATGTGATGCTCATTGTATTTAGTTGTCTTTTCAGATCTTGTGTTTATATGTGTGCAGTCACAAGTAAGCATTACATTATTAGAGAGCAGCTACTCACAACGCATTATAACGCTCAATTGTTCTTGCTATTCCTTTTACTATTACTAGTATTACAATTTTTTGACATAGTAAGTTTACATATGTATAAATATTACACATAGAATATGATAGATACTGCAATAATACAATACCTATGGTAATAGTAGGGCTTCTACCTACCTACTACTATGTGCGTTTATAGTTAAAATTATACTGTGTATGATTATTCATAATAATAAATGTATACCCACACAGCTATGAACAGATTTTAATGCACGTAGTTAGTCTTAAAGATCTTTTTATATACCACTGTGTTATTTTCGACCTGGCTATGTCTGCTCTTTACATTAAATTGCGTATATAGTGAGTAGCAGTGTGTATTTACGTTCACACTACATACTGTGGTATGGAATAGTAGTTGGGACGAGTGAGCTGCTATCACACAAAGTAATGTGAAGAGAGCATGAGAGCATGGAAAAGAACATTGAAGAAGAAATCATTCCTCAGGCCAATGGCTCGACTCTGTAACTCTGTGCTACTCATCTCCTCTTTGACTGAGTAGACTGAGTCTTTTAGTTTTTAAACGCTCTTTAAACACGTGAAGGGAACATCAGCCAAATCAAATGGAATGAAATGATCTAACAGTTCGCTGTCCTCCTACTTTTTTTCTTTTTATTGTGTTCCATTACATTTTAGATTATTACACCGTATCTATATATTCACACAACATTTTTCCTTAAACCGGACACGCTAAAAGTGAATGTACCTCCTTAAGATTACTTGTAATAATGTCTATCTATAAGCTTATTATTTATTATGTACCTTAGTAGGTATATAATATTTGTATGGGGAGGTTTAGCTTAGTGTATACCTTAAGAACATTCCATGTGTTAATGAGCTACTTATTTTATTGATTTTATTAGCTCATGTTTTAATAAAATAGGTGTGTAAATAGGTATGAAAGTATTTACGCAGTATTTAAGAATTTCCTTTAAATGATTAATTCGTAAAATATTTGTTATTATTCTTGTAACGGAAGCATCCCCGCACTGGAATGAGTTCAAAAACTTTTCATATAATATGAATTGCAATATTATAAATACGAAATTGATTACGATGTTCTTAACTGGGATTTCCCACCCTATTTATGTCATACATGCTCCTAGACAATGTTTTCAAGCTTTTTGTCTTTGTCTTTTCAACTTTGTTCTATTATGTCTACGGAAGAATGAACAAAAATATTTTTATCAAAGAGAATAATACAATCTTCTCTGTGTTCTCAGTCAGTGTTCATGTAATTCGAAAGTACATTAGAGTAAATTAAGTTAGGTATATGCCAGCTTTTATATAGAAAATATTATTGTATTATGTGATGAAATAGCTGTGTCGACATATTCCCGCAGTCATTCTGAAAACAATGTTCTGCATAGATGTAGTAGAACTGTATTAGATATGATATCTTATATAATATTGTTTTCATTTGATATTGTCAAGTTGAAGTCAAACTCATTGTCAGAGAACATAATATTATTTACATTACATTATTTGATAGCTTTGTATAGAATGTGATTGTAGTAGGTACATAATATGAAGACCTGTTTGGAAAATATGTTTGTCATGAAAATCCCTTTGAATTTCCATTTTCGTATCCTATAAGCGAAATCGTGACAATGCACAAGTGAATCTTCGTTAATAATACGAATATAAACACGGTAGTGAGTAACATATCATCGCGGTATTATGACTCTCTTAAAAGAACTATAGGCTAGGAGGGTATAGTGTCAAAAATAAATGCATTCTTTACGATTGTACTGTAATACAATGATTATTTTCTTTATTTTTATTCAGGTGTAGTGTAGGTGTACACAAAGAGCGCGACACTTGCGTTAGATTCACATTTCATGTATGGCGATTTGTGACATGGAAATCTAAACATGATATAATATACCTAGCTACATAGTAGGTCTAGGTACGTATAGAAAAGTCTATGGCATGTCATTACGTAATATATTATGTGTAATATGCATACAGATATTTTAAGTGTATTAATATATTAGGTATAGTGTATCGTATACATGATAAAGTAATAATAATATGTGGTACCAAATGTTTGCTCACAGCTTGAGCCTAGAGAACCAGATTTATTGTTACATGTACCTACCTAGCTACAGTATCAAACGAATGAATTTGTTCCCCAAGACAAGATAATGCATCTAATTGTATCATAATACAATGTATTGTGAAGACGGAATCCAAAGACAATCGAAGGAAATGCCTTGCCTTCCATTGGTTTCACAGCAGTGGTTGAGAGTTGAGACATTTTACAATAGTAATATCGGTATAAAGCAATTATATAGTATACTATTACATTATTTCTGTGTCTAATATTGCCGAACTTACTTTTAATGGATCTACTATGATACTTTAAACAGTAATGTGCGAGTCATATTTTTGAGGCTTCAATATAAACAGTCGGCTGTGTGAAAAGGAAATATTGTTGAAGATTTTTCACCTTGTGTGTGTAATATCTTCACTGTTTCCGTTGTCTTCCTTGTATTGTCTTCAAGTGGTTGATGGAATTGTAGTTAAATGTAAAAAACCGTGAAAAATTGCTTAGTTTGGATTAACTCACGAAGAATATAAAGTATAGTGTTAGTGTTACATATACACCAATAATAGTGTGTAAATGGATTTCAGCACGGTTGGATTGTAGTTTAGGATGTGCTATAAAATATGGTAAAATGATATATGTTTTTTAGATTGCATTTTTTGTATTCACTTTCATTCATATGATATAGCAAGAGCTAGGTGTTTAATTTTTGTCAGTTGACATTGAAAAGACAAGCGGATATATAATTGCAGTAATGCTTTACGGTATTGAATCTTTCGTGGTTTTTTATCAATCTGTTACTAGCATTCCCAAAGGTAGTGTGTGTGTTTTTTATGTTGCATTTGATTCGTTTCTTATGAGCGTGGCTGGTTTTTGTACATAAAAGGGCATTGAATGTGAAACTGAAATCATGAGACAACGGTAAATTGATGCAAGTGTCCACTTACAGCATGGGCATGATAAAAACCATAAAGATCAATCGTGTGATACACTATCCTATAGGCACTTTAATTTCAAGTACAGTAAAGTAAAGTGAATCAGAAATCAATTTTCAACTGTACTTTGTTTTTGCTGTCACTGTTTTCTTAAATCGCCCACACGTCTCAATATTTATGTTGTGTCGGTAGGAGCAAGGCAGTTCAACTCTCTGAGAGTATAAGCATCTGGTCTATAGGTACTTGAGTGTAGGTAGGTAGGTATATGCCAATAATTTAATGACGCAGTTGGATTAAAAGCTTCGATATTTTATTTGAGACCATTGAACCAAGTAATATGCAGTCAATAATAATACTGACAACATGTTCGAGTAATTAACCAATCTGACTGCTCTCAATAAACAATGAAGGTGTGTTAAGTGCCTACCAACTTGAAATATTATAAAAACTGGAAATGTGACTGAATTTAACAATGGTGAACTGAACATGTACTTAGTAAGCAGTTTTTGTTTACGCGTGTGAATGTGTATTCAGGTTACCCATTTATTTCCACACAAAACTAACACTTCAAACTTGTATTATTTATTTTATCGTTTCAACCAACTACCATGCATACCTTTAATATCTAAATTCTTGATCTCAGCTATTACCTTGTCCAGTTTTAGCACGAAAAGCGTTTTTTATTACTTATTGTTTGTGTGTACTGCAAACTTAGGTAGGTATATGTCTGAGATTACTTTGTTAGGGTGTAGCAAAATAATACTAAAGGTCATCTAAAACTTGATTAAAATATTAAAACCCTTGAGATGAAATTGTGAAACAATTTGTGCCATTGCCCTTTAAATGTAACATGCAGATTTGCTACTCACTCATGCAATCTAAAACCATGCATGCATTTAATGCACATCCGAAAAATATATTTTTCGGATGCATTTATGCTTTCAGTGTAAGAAAGAAAATGTCAGTTTGATGTTTTTTGCCGGGATCTTTGTTATCGTGTTGCATGTGTATTTACATACAGATAGGTATAATGGGGTTTAAATGTTAAATAATTTGGCTAGGAAATACAAAGATAAGGGAAAGTGACTTTCTTCTGTACATCATTAGATTCAATCCAATTCTCGTCACGCATTTAGACATTCATTGTCATCTATTAGTATTAATGGAACGTGTGAGAATTGTAGCAATGTAAAAGAATTGTTTTTTGTAAAGAAATTGTAAAATAAGAAAGTAAACGTACTTAGTAGGTAATGCAGATATAATTCATTGTGTCTCGGTACACTCATTCCTACTTCCCTTTTATCGCGTCTTTGCCAATTCGTGATACTTAGGTATTTGTCTTGTAATAAATGGAACTCCACTGCACCATTGTTACGTTTGTAGGTCGCATAACGTCATGTCACTTTACTGCTCCACCAACTCTACATACAAATGTGTTACTAGGAACTAGGAACACAGGGCGTATACTTTATTATTTCATTTACACATTTTATACGCTTCGTAGGTAGGTAATGAAGTATTGACTAATTTTATTAAGTATTGCCTTGCGCAACTTAAAACTACTAGAACAAGTGCACTATTTATATTAATTTGTGAATTATGTATTTGTATTACGTATTTTCTTACAAGACAACAATGATGATTAAGACAATGATTCAATTTATGTAATTTATTTTTACAAACTTTTGCTCAATAATGTCCCTATTGTTTTAGTACTAAACTAAACACACTCCCATACTTTGACCTACGTGTTTATAATTAATCAATATCCAACATTTTATTAAAAGAGCACACGTTTAAAACTGGAATGAAAACCTACACCATAGAATTAGAAACATGCAACATACCTAAATCTACGATCTAGACAAACCAAAAATACCTTAGTAAACTCATTTATAATACTAATATTTATAAAAATAACCGCAACAAAACGTTATAAATTCCTTTATTGTCCTTCCAGTGTGAATCTACCTACCTAATTTATTTTCCGATTATTATGCGACAATTGTAAAAGTGTGATATGTATTTATACCCACATTGTTTCTGTTTAAAAAAATATTCTCCGATTTTTGTGTTTTGGTATCTTTTCAATTTTGTAGAAGAATTCCCTAAGTGTTTTATGTATAATACATACTCGATCAGTTAACAAGTGGATTTTATTTATTGTTTTCTTATCGAGTAGTATTACAAAAGCAATGTTATTGGATAAGAAATATGTTATACTAATACACAAGTAAAAACATGTCAAAATAATCTTTATGGCCACAATAACCAGATTCGACACTTTTCCATCGATTTTGTGTTTGAATGTGGTGACGCTTTGACGGTCTCTTTTGACAACTAAGTGAGTACGATTTGACATGTTATTGCTTTGTTACTGATTGCGTGCTGCATGATCTTCTGTGTGCATTAACTGCACCCTGTAATTTGTAGTTTCTCGTAGGGATACCTAAGTATAAATTGATCGAGTCGAGCCTAGAAAATTTGCAATCACGGTTATAGATTCATACATACATAATAGGTATTATAGGCAACTAATACTAATGGTTCTGTAACCACTGAGAAAAGTCAAAGGTGCGGTGACCGTCTAGTATTATTAATGATGAGAAACAGTGGCGCATTTAGGCTGAAGCCCTCTCCCAAATTTTTGTACATTATGTTTCTCCCAAAATCCTGAAAAAGTAGCAATATTTGCCTTAAAAATTCAAAATATTTTCCCGATTTCCATTGATTTTGACCTAAATTTGCACTTTGCTAAATTTTTTTTTGTTAAAATTGACTTATATAAATAACAATTGACTCAAGCCCCCTCCCCAAATGTGTGACCTGGATACTCCTCTGATGAGATGTAAAGTAAACATTACACATGAATGATATGCACTCAAACCAAACATATGCTGTGTAAATAAACAAATGAGGTAGTGTGACTGAACTTAACGTATCATTAAGTTTATAAGTAAAGTAAACCTCGAAAAATCAAAGTTTACTCCAAGAAAATCAATAATAATTATGTATCCATATATTACACTGACAAGAAAAATGCGCTCAGAGATTGCATTCATTTTCATTCCCATTTCACAAGACTCAAGACCTACGTTAAGATTCCTACTGTGTGTAATAATTTATTACTTTCTTACTTTGTTGGTAAAGAAATTGATTTTCTTCCAAATGTATCAAAACACATTTCCTCGTCACCTACCTACCTGTGCTATATTTAGGTACGTACTTACGTGTATGTGGTTCCTTGTGTGCACAATGACTTATACGTTGAATATATCACACTTACAACACATTCACACACGAGTACTACTTTACTTTCCGAGTTCCAGATTAAGAATTGCTGCTAAGCAAACTTATTTCTGCTGCAATATAACTAATGCGTAGTAAAAGTGTGCCTGACTGGCCTGGTTTAAAAAAATTGGCAACTTGGGTTCCTTCACTCTTAATCTAACTGTAGGTGGGTAGTGTACACGTTTTGGTAGGGCTCTATAGAAAGTATGTGCATAATATAATCATATTACGTGTTTACATTTTGTTAGGACCTTTATGTTTAATATAAAACGTACTGTGTTACTTGTCAACTCTGGGTTTGACTAATCCAATTCAGTTTGCGTGGTTGTATGGTTCAGTTTACACATTTGTTGGTGCCGGGTAGTATAGTAGTAGTAACTTGTTTGAAAATTACGCAGTTGTTGACTTGCTGTCATTCACATGCAGATTAAAAATTGCTCTAATGTCTGTAAAAGAAAGTAAATAAGTTATCTATCATTTTTGTGTTTTTTGAAATGCTTCAAACCAAGTTAATAAAAAAAGTTTTATGAATTCTCTGTTCGTGATACTTTATATACCCTACGCAGACAACAAGAATGAAAATTAAAGTTCGACTGGGAGACTGAGATGGAAATGCTGTTGAAATATTAGTAACTGTGTGTAGGTTTGTAAATATTTTCAACACAGGAGGATAAAAACCACATTAATTTTTAAGGATGGACTTTAGCTTGCATTATGATTAATTGTGAGTGGGTAGGTAAACAAGTGAAACGTGTCTTAAACTTCGGGAATACGTTTCACATTTGTAGTAGTAATGACGAGTGTACACAATCTAAACGTAATGTCTTACTTTTCTTTCCTACGCTTTTGAATGTAGATATGTAATACTAAGTAACTCCTTTTTCAATTCATGCGGTTGTATTATAGTAAAGTTGTATTCTTTGGTTATGCTGCATATATACTTACATACTTATAATTTGGTTGGACTGTGACTAATCACAAGTAAAACTAATGAAACTCGTGTTTTTTGTTTTGCAGCTGCTGGTCCATACGTAACTTTGACGGTGAGACCGCCTGACATGATAAGTATGCCTGGGGTTGGTCTTATCGGTGGAAATGGTGCTCGGCCGCATCATATGCAAACTCCTAACGAACGTGTCACTGCCCCTCTTCCAGTCAACGTAAGAATTCTTCCTCTTCTTCGTCTAATCTACAAACGAAAATCCAATAACCCAAACAAACGAGACAACTTAACCAAATAATTCAGGAAAGTGTTGTGGTGTATCCTTTGTGAGTGTTGTAGCACGTATGTAGTACAAAAAGTAGCGAGCAAAGAAGTCTGAACTCTCGAATTGAGGAGAAGAAAGAACTTCTTTCTATAGTGTTGCACTTTGTTTACCAATTGAACTGTAGTTTGAAGTTCAAGGCTTTTATTTACAACAACAACATGATTATGATTACTTACTATATCCTATTGGTTATTTATTGCTATATTACACAGAGGCGGACACATCTAAACACATATCTGTACCATACACACAATAATAATGCATTTGTGTTACCCAGACCTATCTAGTTTGGTTTTAAAATATATGAAGCTAATGTATTTAAAAGAATTGTAGTAGGAGTATGCAATAAGATGCAATATAAATATAGGATGCTTGTAATGAAGCCAAGCAAGCTGATGGTGATATGTAGTGAAAATGAATGCAGGCATATACACATTTTATTCATTGGGCTATGAGGTTACTATTTTCATTAGCAGTACTTTAACTAATGAAATACACAGTGATAAGAAAAGAAGAGTGCAGCATTTCCTCTGTGATTCGTGTCTTAATTGACCATAATATCAAAGCGTAACAAATGAGAAACATATTTTAGTGCAGGTTATTTTACTGGGTTTACTCAACCGGGTGTGTGTTCAATTATAGTGCACTCCACTGTGTATCTTGATTCCAGTCCAAATACTAGAGTGTCTTATGAAACGTAACGTACAGCGTATACCTACATGTAATTTATATATAGGTAGTAGTGGTAGTATAGTGAAATCGAAATCCGAATAAGTGCTACATGCGATGCAACTGACAAATACACTACATTGCAGCTACTTAATATTGCAATGAAAGGTTTTTTTTATCAGATTACAAGTACATTATAGAGTGATAGTAGGAGATTGCATGGAGAAAAGGATAGTGTTGTAATTTAAATAGAGTTTATTACAATCTACCTAGTTGAGTACATATGAAAAGATTTTTGGCGATGTGTGGACGTCATTTCTCTATGAACTGCCGACGTGGCGACAATGTTCTTGGCCAATTTTCTTGTGTCTGTATTTTGTAACACTAATATTATTAAAATAAGGAATAAGTCAAGTCTGTGTTGGTTGAAAAAGCAGTAAACTAAATCAAGAAGGCAAATACTATCAGTAAATTGGTTAAAAGGATATTATGTGTATAGTGCGAAGAATATTACGAGCCAGTGAGCAAACCTCCTAGATTAAGATGGATGAGTACAAGAAAATACGGCAAGACGCCAGCAAGTCAAACGAGAAGATCATAAGTCCCAGATATATGTTATGACTGTGTGTGTGTATATGATACAATAGGAAAGATTGCACTCCACACACACAACTAACTCACTCAGTAGACTTAGACTTATGTTAGTACAGTCTAGTAGTGTACTATAAAGGAGAAACAGTCGAATACTCATCAAAATATAAATGATCTAGTTTTAGTTTGTGTATAAGCGTATAGTAGACTTTATACACAGCAGTTCTTAATGCTGGTGAAATTACATTACTTTTCTTGTATAGTAGCTACTAGCAAGAAAATCCTTCTTTCTTTTCTTATTCTTAACTTGTGAGTATTTGCTCTAAACTACTACACTCTACTAGTAGTACTACTTGTAAATATATTTATGTATCTTTATAAACATTGTTTATGACCATAGTCCTTTCAATTCACTATTTTATCTTCGTCATAAGCATCAAGCCTGTTACGCTATGAAATGTTTACTCCATTTTACATCCATTATAATTATAACGGAGCAAAGGGCTTTTACCTATAGGTACTTATTGTTAAAAAACATTTGCACATATACTGTACCAGAATCTTGATATAATATATCTCAGTTACGCGTAAATACATATATCAGTAGGGTCTAGCAACATACATGCAATAATAATGTAGTAGGTGCATTATATATTTATACAGTAAACATGGAAAAAGTGTTTTAGTTTGGTAACTTTATACATTACAGTATATATCATCGCAAACTCTCATCTTCTCTCATAGTAAAGACGAATGTTTTCCCTGCAGTGTATGGTGTGCACTGCATGTGAAGAATCTGCAAATGGGTTTCTTGCTTGCAGTTAGTTAGAAAAACGGACAGTGAAATATTTGGTCAGAAAATCGAGTATTTGAGTTAGAGTAAAACAAATGATGAGGCGTGCCAAAAGACTGTCTGCCTTAATACCATGAAATGGTTACAGATTTCTTAGGAGAATTGGGTCGCTGCTCTTTTTACTAAACAATAATAATATTTCCTTATTTAGCAAAGCCTGAGTTGATGATACGATCTTTTGCTTATTCCTACACGATCTTATACTTGCAGTAGCAACATGATCCCTCCACAGTGAAATCCATCTAAACTACTAAAGGTTATAAAACTCATGTAGAATACAAAAGAAAACTAAGTAGCGGAAATTCATACAATTCTGTTGGATTTTGTGAGTATTTAGTGTGGCGGTTGTTTAGGATGTATGTAAGCGATTTTTGGTAGGATTGCCTTTACGACTGGGCTCAGAGTGCCAGGGATTTTATTGGTCGGTTCGAAAGTATTAATGTTAGGTTTGAGTTGTAAATTAGTTAGTTAGTTAGTCTGAGAGACCGCTGTTGTCTGTCTCTGGCTGACTGTGAATGCCAAAGTCTAGAAAGAGAAGTCAAAGTTGAATGATATCTTTATTCATGGCTTCCCACAGAGATTAAACGATTGCCACGAGTTTGACATGACATGACAGCGACAGCACAAGGAGCGGCCGCTCGGAAACGACCAACTAAATGACAAAAACTTGTAATCTCTACTTGAAACAAACTGTTCATTACATCTATGTCAGGATCTAGGCACAAGAAACAAACTAATGGAAAATTAAAGAGAATACCGAAGTATTTTAACGTGCATCAATTCCTAATCCAAGAAAAGATCAGTTTCTATATTTTATAGCCTCTTTGTCCAGTTTGACTTGAGAAAAAGACATTTTGATCTTTAGATTTAATTTGCATAAATATTTGGATACAATTGAGTAAGAAATTTATATAGAGCTATAAAACTTTTTGTTTAGCAAAAATAAGTTTTGCAGCTATAGATAAAAATAGAATCTAAAAAATCACAAGCAATGGAATTCATATATAGGATATGTGAAGAAAAAAGTCACATTCTTCCATTTATGCTGAAAAGGTAGCTAAGTTAGTAAAAGTAAGAATGCGAGTCGAGAATTTCACCTTTATGCATGTTAGACACGACCACAGCATAACTTACAACAGGTATTTAGCTGCACATAATTTAACAAGAACGACTACTTGGATCTGCACACACAGTGTTAATGTTAACGATGCTAACTACTCAAACTCACTCACATTTTTCCACCCTGCAAATGTTTGTTCCTTGTTAAACACGTCAATGTTTAATGGAAAGAGTGTTGCACAGTGGCAGTAGGCCGCACGTGTAATTTCAATTACATACAAATCATGTCAAATAACGCATACCCATATGACTTCTGAACCATTTTTTAAACCATCATGTGTGTAATCCTTTTTTACATATAGAGATAGTAGATTAATCCAAATATTTTCAGCTCCTTGTATGTATATACTGCATACTGCATTGACGGAAAAACAAGTTTACAATAAAAATCATCACAGA
This sequence comes from Pogonognathellus longicornis, assembly GCA_034694085.1. Classification (NCBI taxonomy): domain Eukaryota; kingdom Metazoa; phylum Arthropoda; class Collembola; order Entomobryomorpha; family Tomoceridae; genus Pogonognathellus; species Pogonognathellus longicornis. The sequence continues at coordinate 21,117 of JAQFYB010000274.1, forward strand.
AAATTTGAAAAAATGCAAGGGTAGATTTGCTAAGCTGATTTAGCTCAAGATGTAAAGATAAAGATGAGAAATGATTTAAGCAAAATAATAAGTCATAGTGTTTAGGTACACATTTGTTGTAATAAAAAACCCACAGAGATTCTACTATAATATGTATACAAGGTCTTCCTTCTCAGAATACAAATATTTACATGAAATCCTTTTCAAGCAGAAGTAATACGTAGTATTACTAAATGTCTTCCTATGTTCTATTCATAATATACTTAAAAATGATGATTCCTTCATACTATTATTTAATTGTTAACATAAACTAAATAGCAGATACACATGATAATAAGGAAAAATACATTTGTAGGATACACTACAGTATATTACAGGCAAATATCCTGTATACAGTTCATTATGTGTCTGTATGTTTATAATATATAGGTATAAAGATCCATCGATGGTTGGTTAGGAGAGGTAATGTTGGTTCGGTTGTCACCATGTCGTTTGATGGATTGTTTTGTATTCTTTCATCAAGTAAAGTCGTAAAGAAGGACAATAACGAAGTAAAAGTGCAGAAATGTTCGCAGAGAACGTACATTTAGTCTTGACAATAGTAAAGCAAACATCTCTGTGTTGTGGTAGAGTTGGAAGAGTTGAAAAGCTATACTTAGCTCAAATGATTCGACAATTCACAACTGTTGGATTCAATACAATCCATAACCCTTTACTTTAAACTGCGAACACACAGTACCTATAGCAAATGTAGAAAATAAAAGAATGCAAGTGAAACGCTGGAGGTTATGTTCTACACAAATAAATGCTGCACACAGTGTTGGCCTTTTGTTATTCGTGCTACAAGCATTGTATTTGAATATACCTACTTGTGATTGTTTGCTTTGTAATGCTTGACTATGCCTACCTACCCATAATACACTAGGTATATTGGTAGGTATACGTATAGTGTGTGTGTTGTAAATTCAAAGAACGAATTTCTTGACTAGAAAAAATATTTTTCGTTTCGGTCTTAGTCTTTCGCAGACTTACTCACAAATCCTACACTTAAAAAAGGCAGGGCTCTATGTTACGTAAGTACGTATTTTACGTACAGTGTACAGTACATTATACATACCTTACACACTTCTTAAGCACTAAGGGTATCTGCAATGTAAAATAGGTTCGTGACGGAAGGAAGCAACGCTGAATTCACAAAGATGCATTGTAGCATTGTGTACTACAACTACTACTGCTATTATTTAGGATTTAAACGTAAAGTACCTTTGGTGTTGCATAATGGAAGTGTAGGTATAGTAATGCAAGTATTGTATAATAAAGGTGTATGTGTGTACTGTACATATACCGTGAAAGCGTCTGGTGGAAGAATTTAATGTATTGATCATGTTTTTCCTGTCTGATTACTAATACAGCAGTTCTTACCTTGTATGGCTTTATTACCATAATGCATTATGCACAAGATCGTAGAGAGGAGAGTGCCGGATAAAGACAAGTGAAGCTGCTTGGCGTTAAAAATGAGTCTGTGTATGTAGTTTTAGGTTTTAGGTTTTAGTTAGCTATACACTGTAAAGTGAATTAGATGCAGATTGGTTTGCCAGGCTCGGTTTTCATTTAACTTTGACTTTGACAAGATCCTTTGTATTTTGGATTCATTCAGAGAGAGAGTGCAACAGAAAAGTCTTTAGCTACTTTTGCTGGGCCAGACCAGGTGAGGGAGTATACAGAAACAGGGCATTGAAATGCAAACCAGGCAGGCAGTGTCTACATGAGATGTAAATTACTTGTACTTAAGAGGAATTAGGTAACTTAAATGCGACTTGGTATATATGATGACTGCATGGACTTGATTTGGTCTTCAGACTCGTAGTGTTATATTATTATGGTCATGAGAAACTCAAAAGGATAATAAAGAAGCAAAAAACGTAATTCGTGAAAAACGTGCGCGTATGTAAAAGTTAGGTAATGAAGGGATGCCATTTTCAAAATAGTTGGGTTGGAAAGGGTTATGTTGTATCTGTATGTGATAGCAACAAAGTTTTATAGAGATGAGTATTGTAATTGTATAGTTGTGTATGTGTGTGGTACATCTTGTGCCGCTGTGAATGAGTCACTTAATTTTGCATGGATGGCTAGGTTTTAAGTTGTGGGTATAAGTACCTTAGTTTTTGAGGTATTTGGTTGAAGTTTGAATTTGAGTGTTTATTAATGTATGGATGAATGGAGTAATAATTTTATGATTTGGAATTACAGCAAGATGTCCAGCTGCAGATGCAAGGAAGTAAATTACGAACGCTGCAGGCTATGCGTGACAAAGCAGCAGCGGATGTGGAAATGCTTTGGAAGAAGTTTGAGGTGTCCCAAAATCCTCGTGACCATAGTGACTTTGAGAAAGCTCAGCAAGGACTCAAGAAAATTGAATGTCAAATGAAAACGTTTCGACAGTCTTCCCCTAATTTACAAGTAAGATTTGTTATTTTTTCTATTTATTGTCACTTGTATAGAATCTTGACAATCATGCAGATGTATCTCTCTTTGTAAAGAGCACAGCCTTGCATTATTCTGCATTGCTGTTTCTTTGCCATGCATTGCATATACTTTGAAAAGTAAATTAACGTGAGTGCATTTTAGCATTTCGTCGAATTGAGTTTTTTTAGTCAATGCTTAAATTCTCTTGTTGTTACTTAGTGTGTTATGTAATGAATAGTAAGTAGTTACTTATGTAAGAAATTTAATTTGGCACGTATAAAAGTGGTAGTAGTTATATAATAACATAATTTACTATTACTACTTGTGCTCTAGTGCCCATTTATTGAGAGCAACAAAACCACTAGTAGGCACTACTTACTCTACTGTATTATTATCCAATTCTATTTTTTATCCCACAATCACAAAAGTAAGTTGTAGGAAGTAAGTAGTCGTAATAATGTATAATAGCCCCTTTTGAATTGATTTGATTTGGTTACGAATGTGATTGAATTTGATTTCATTTCTTGTGCATGTGTCTGTCTAAATTACATAATTTGCCAAACAAAGAAGTAATTTAACCGTTTCAAGCCACATTATAGTAGAGCTATATTATTCTTCGTCTATATCTTTAAGTTGTTTTATTATTATTACGGTTTTTCTTTGAGAATGGTTTGGTCTAATGTATTTCTTAATTAATATTTATACTGTACTCTATTTGCATTCATTTCACTTTCATCTCATCTCACTTGAATTTCATCCTTTAAATTCGGTGGCTCTGTTTGATTATGTATCTCACAGTAGGACGCTGATCCTCCCAAAGTACGCATACAAAATACCTCTTTATGTTTATTTCGTTTTACATGCAAAAAGCTACTTTGCTTGTTTCGTCTGCTGAGAATTTAATCGCGAAGAACACAGCAGCAAAGAGACTAGGACCATACTCTAGTCTACACTCTACACACAAAGAGAAATAGTTAATTTAATGGGTACTGAGACTACTCTTTAGTCATTTGTTTTGATTTGACTTGAAATAACCCAATGCTCAAGTTCCATAACCCGGGCGTTGCCTTCCTTCCTTCACATCTGTTTGTTTAAAAACACTACGGTATAATTCTACGTTTGTTGTGATGTACACAAATGCATACACATGTGTATAGAAATAATATACTGCTAGGATCGTAAGGGTAATAATAATATTATATGTTTAAGTGAGATGCAACCAAATAGACAACACAAACAAATAAAATGAAGAAAAAACAAGTAAAAATGTAAATACATAGGTAGGTGTAAGTTTACTCACAGTATGAGGATTACTAGCTGTAGTTTGTAGCATTAAAAAGTTTTTTAAAGCTTAAGCTACGACGAAGTAAAGTGAATTTCAATCGCAATGTAAAATTTATTTCTATAGACATAATACTCTTAGAAGAAGACTGGATTTCACTCTCACTCTTTATACACAGTACCTACTGTTTAAGTTGCAAATGATACAACACACACAATAAGTGTATATAACGCTAATACATCTACAGTGTTGATTCTATGTATGAATTTTTCCCCGAATCGCGACTTGAGTTACACAGTCGAGAAGAAGAGTCGTCTTCCGTAAGCTAATCCTTTGAAATTACCACCCGGAGCGAATTTGGTAGTTGATTCCTCTCCAAAAGACGTAAAAAATATTGAAAGTTGGTGCATTGGCGTTGTATGTGTGTGGATGATGGTGTGTAGTGTGTGTGTGACTAAACACTTTGAGTTAGGGATGTTCTTTCACTTCATCTGCTCAGAAAAACTGGTTAGTGATTTAGAATCTCCAGGAGGAAACGCAATAAATATTCCAAGTGTGTTTCCGCTAATTGTGTAGCTCTGCTTGAGTCGTCTCCCCTTGTATTCGCAATTGTTCATTATTTCAGTCTTTATGTCGATAGAATCCTTTATATCAAACAAAGGCTAGTGTGTACTCGGTCAATACACTGCAATGTACTATACTGAGACTGACTGACCTGGTTTTATCTCATATTATTTGTATAAAGGAACACCAGACTCAAGACAGCAATGTTTTACAAAGAGATAGTAACATTTAACATGGAAGGGTATTTCTACATAGTAGTATGAACCCCAAATGACATGAAATGATACTGCAGCTCAATTAATTGAATTCGAAAGGCCATAAAATCATATTATCAAGACAGTATTGCAAAGTTGAAAGGAAACAGACACGGCGGTTGCAATGCAGGAGTTCAATGGTAGGATATTTGCAGAGCAGGAAAGCAAAGTTTCTGTGCACGTATTTCCTATACTGTTAAATATTGGTATGTTAGTTCCTTCTTTTAATTTTGTAAACACATGGGACCTATAATTTAGTTTGTGATGGGTGGTTGCAACGTATCGTATGATTTGGCGTACATTAGTTTAGTTAGGTTGGTGATTCTGAAACTGCTGTGTAAGGGAGTGGTTGCTTTTTGTACGTTAATATATTTTATGCAGTATGAAAGGATTAATGTCTGATATGAAGAAGAATATCATCAGATTTCTTTCAGTCGGCTATTAAAAGGGATTTGAATTTAAGACTTGTTTTTGTTTTGCCTACTCGGTGAATTTAAATGGGTGACATTTGCAATCCGAAGTCACGATAGTATTTTATAGTAGTAAAACTCACATCCAAACTACCTACTACTATGTACTACTGTGTGATAAAGCTGTAGTGTGTCGAACTTCGATGAACACAATATTTATTTCTGTTTTAATTTTTCGGTGAGTCTGTTAGTCTCATCTGTCTTATTATCTTGTAATCTACACTTTGACTACTTATTTATGTATTAGAAGAGGCTTTAATCGGATAAAGATATTTACTCTTGTATATATATGTAGTAAGTGTAAAATGAGAATTTTAAACCGGTGAAACGACTGTATGGAGATTACTATATTGACATCAAGTGTCGCCTCTCCTCGTGTCGATTGGTTTATTTTCATTGGAATTTATTGCGTGAATAAATTTTATTAGTGCATTGTACTGTAGTGACTGGAGGAACGTGCATAAGCAGATTGTTGGGATGGGTGTTGCTGTTTTCGAAGAGGTATTAGTTAGAATCGCGTTCGTCTTCTCAGTCTTAATACTTACTTATGTTAGTACTTATAAGTAAAGGAAATGTGTAGCAAAATGAAGTATTATAGGTAGATTGAGATCAGAATGAGAGTTACTTAAAAGTAAAAGATTGGAATGAGGAAACGCAATGAAAGTTTATAAAGAAACGTGTTGTGTGCTCTCGGGGATTTTGGCTTAGGGTTTTTCTCCTTGTGTTTGTCAAGAGTCAAAAAGACATGCAATGAAATTATTGCTGTTTGCTGTACTAGGTTACTATGTGCGTAATGTCTCCCAACCCATTACTTTCGTGTAGTGTAGTCAATAAACTGTACGCCTTCAACCCTATAGTGGTTTTTACAGCAGACCATCATCATCTCAAGAAGATTCACACAACATACAACATCATATCTAATTCTATATAGTATAAAGTATATTTTTACATGCTGCTTTACATAATATGGTATATAGAGATTACAGATACACTGGCAGATAAAAGATGTGTTCAGATATGTCTCTTTTTCTTTTCGTTTATCTGTACATATAAACTTTTGTCTGTTGATGCAGATTTACGCACTGAGGGAACAGAACAGTAGAGATGGATAATAAAACTTGGATTTTTATTTTAAAAAATGAGCCTGGGAGAGGCAAACCTTTGATGTGCATCTTCACTATAAAAATTTGTTCGGGTGGATCGTAATAATGCTATTGCATAAGTACACACGTATAAATATTTACTATAGTGTATTCCGGAGACACATCACTGTTGATTTGTGAGCGTGAGAATTCTGTTTATTTTGGCATCGAGTTTTGTGGCGATTACTTAAGTATTGAGTTGTAATATGCGTTATAATGTTCAGTTTAAAGTTTAAACTAACAATCAGTACACGAGTAAGTGTTTAAATAATGTTGTAGTAAAATAAACCTTTGGAGAGTCTAGGAAAATATTTTTATTTTAACCTGTTTATTGTACCTTAAACTTTAACAGCTTTGTTAGTATGCAATTTTTGCAACCGAAGATACCTCTTTACTAAAATATAAGGCCATTGAATGCATTATACCTAGGCTTAGCGTTTAAAATAGGTTCATGAGGAAGCAATATTAATGCAGAAGAAATTCCTGGTGTGATCTTCCTGTATGGCTTCTCTAAAGGTTACAAAGGTGTGTCTTCATTCTGTAAAGTAAACCAGATATGATCATCAGAAAATACAGTCACACTTATTATTGACAGTTTAGGGTTGTAATATATGACACAGTGAGGTGTGGGGGCGGTAGAATGGGAAGAATTTTGTTTTCATGATCGTTTTTTATGTTTTACATGTGTCACATGAAATCTTAAGGTTAATAACGTTCCTAGTGTGTGTGAGGTAGAGCCAATGGCTTTCAGATTCGTAACAAACATCGTATATAATATGTATAGAAGAAAATAAGGACATGAACTGAAAATTACTATGAATTCAATGAATTGTAATAATATCAATATAATGTAACTATTGTACATTATGCAATTTAGGAAAAAATACCCGGGAGATCAAGCAATGAAGGGATGGAGATGTCTGAATCTGGAGTATAAATGTTAATTTAATTATGATCTTGTAATATAAAATGTCTCGTCGTCCGTGTAATAATTTCGAGTCTTGTTTTGTCTCGTGAATTACTTAGAAGTGTGTTACACACGCCCCAATTTGCATTTAGAGTGTTTACATAAAAGTCAGAAGAGTTAAAGAGACCGACAGACGCACTTTAGTCACATACTTCGAGTATTACGTGTACATCTTTTACAGCTATATAGTAATACCAACTCCAGCCATTTCAGTTTTACATTTACACCAATTACAGTCAAGTCTCTCGCTGTTGCAGTCCAGCTTCGGTCCAAATAGGTCATTCCTAGTACAAAAACTCCTACTCTTGTGGCATACCAGTTCACTTGAGCTGTTGGAATCGTGCAGACATAATGGGAATGCATTGACACGACAAAAGTGCCAGCTGCTGAGCCATCAGTTAAATGCACCAAGATACGAATCAAACAGTTTTTACTTTCATGGTTAAAATAATTTGATTACTTGCATTGTACATTTGTGCAGGATTAATGTTCATGGATAAACATGCAACGAAGCATAAAAAATATAATTATTTTATAGTGTCAGTCAAAGAGTCATACATGCTATTGTCATAAAACTGCATCTGAATTTTTATATAGCAGCTTCAAAAAAAACAGTTTCTCTCATTGCCATTACCAAATTAATGCATTGTGAATATTTGGTAGATATCGATAGGTGTGTCGTTTTTAAAGAACTTGAACATAAAAATGCAGACCATTAAAATTTGAAAACATTTGATTGATTTTTGTATGTACAAGTAAATGTTTCAAGTTTTTGTTTCAAATTAGTTGTCGGCAATCAAAAAATTTCCTTTAAACTGCACATGGAAATAGTGTTTGATTAAAGAGTGTGGTTGACTTTTGTTAGAGTTCTAATTGTCCTTGTGAACATTTGGACGATTTAGAATTCCCTTGGGTGTGCACTGTGTGTGCACACTGCATCTATCGCATACAGATGCATGGGAGGTTTGAATAAATTACTGTAGCTGTCACTTTGCCACTACACTGCCACTGCGATCGTAACTTTTAAATTCAGACACTCTGTTAAGTATCGACATGTACTTGTAGTATAAAGGAAAGAAATGCGCATCATGTAGTTTATATCAATATAAGTTTGTCGAAACCAGAAACCCTGAAAAAAGAAGATACTACAACGATTTTTTGTATGGACATATACAGTACAGACCACAATGCACTATGGTGACATTGTTTATACTAATACGTATTACCAAAACACTACAAAGTCCATAGTGAAGTAATTGGCAGCAGAGAAAGGCTGCAGATGAGATAATGTTAACGAGGGCTGTGTAAACGTGGCCTTTGCTACCATTACATTACACACACAGCAAGAAACTAGTTTCCCATATAATAAGTTATAATTATATAAATAGTAATCATGTAGTCTGTACACTCTCAGTGTCTGTTTATCCATACATTCATTCTCGGAGTTGTTGTAGTTCTAGTTGTGTGTTGCGTAAAGTGAGGGGAGATTAGAATAGGATGGAAATGGATGGGTCTTCTCTTGTGACAAGGCACAGGGCACACAAATGAGAGTCAATAATGGAAAGTTGAGTTGGTTCATTCTCGGGATGGCAAATTGAATGGATGTTTTGGTTTTTGGATGGCATGGGATGAGACACACAGAGAGAATAGGATGCGGATGCGGATGTTCGTTGCATTGAGCTCAATTCTGTTTTACTACTGCTGCATACACCGGATAATCTGCTCTTGTAGTCGAATTCTAAATTGTCAGTGTATTAATGAGTGCAATAATAGGGTAAGTATCTGTTTGAGGGATGAGAGGTTCGCCTGAAAAGAGCAGATGAGAACATACCGTGGCCGCCGTGGCTTGTGCAAAGCAACACAATACGAAAACATCACGGGCAATTCATTCCTCACTACATTCTACAGTGTATTATGAACCTAAAGTGAACTTGTGCACTTTCAAAAGTTCATATATAGTGAGAAACTTGTATACTCCTGTGTAGAGTATTTGTTTTGTACAATAATTGCATTCTACTACTATAATAGTAAAATGCAAACAAAGTTTATGTCAATATAAGGAGGATGCCTAAGAATAAGTGTCATTGTACAAAGTAGAAAATGAAGATTAGTTTGAACTGCGTGCGTAGTAACTTTTTTCTTCTTTGAAGGCTTAAGATTAAATAACGTGTCGCAATGAAGTGGCACGCGAAGAAACGCGTTCAATTAGTAAAGCATGTCTATCGATTTACGGATGAATTATTGCTGAAAACAAAACAAGCGGAGAGTTGAGCGGAACGTAAAGTGAATTTCAGAGAGACTCGTCGTCGTAAAGAGGAAAGAAGAAAAGAAAGGATCTCTGACTGGATGATAAAAGGTCTGTGTACTGTATTGTGAAGTTGTACCGATGCAGTCACTTTCACACTTCAAATAATTAGTTGCTTTGCGTATACACTTGAAATCATAGTTGACGATCTCTTGAAGCAAAATATTGTTCTACTCAATACAAATATGCATAATTCCTTTTATATTTACACACATGCGTATAGCAATAGACTGTATGCAGTCTATTATTGTCATTTATGTATTCCGAATCAGATACACGGATTATAAAGTAAATTCTACTATAACACCTATACTATAAAGGTGTCTGTAAATACAAAGAGCAAAGAGTTTCATCACACTATGGATGAATAGAAATTAAACGGATACATTATTGCGGTGAGCCGGAGGAACGCATGTGTGTGTATTATTTTGAGGTTGAGTAAAAGGCGATGAAGTACTAGTGTCATTGGATTCGTTCGTGTGATATTAATAATACACAAGGGTGATGTTCTGATGATGATAAAATACAGTGATACTGTATATTATTGTGATATTAATAAGATGCATTCGCACTTTGGTGAAGTAAAAGGATTCAGCTATATATAATATGAAAAGTAAGTGTGTGTTCACGTTGAAAATGTTTTGTTACTTAGTGAGTGTAATGGAAGAGTAAGTGCGGCAATGGAAAGTGCAGTGTGAATGCACATCGCACATCTCAGCTCAGCATGCACTTATATCTGATAATAGATTCTCATATATTTCACTTTTTCAATGCAAATTGCTATTGTCACTGAGTGGGGCACGCAGTCCTCGAGTACTTTTACTCATTTGTATGTTTGTTTCGTCTCTTTGGTGTTGCACGGCCTATTGTGCAGTCTTTAGCGGTTTCCCTCCTGCCGCAAACTCCAACCTTTGAACAAAAGCCAAAGGCAATCGAATCAATGCATTGTTGTGAGAGTAACAAAGTAGTGTGTTGCTAGCTACCTATATAAAAGGGTTAAGTTACAGTGTTACACTCTCTTACTCACACATATACAATAAACTTACAGTATATCGTCTACAATGCAGTAATATGCAATACAGTAGTAGCTAGTGTCATATTGTGTTAATGCAAAATACGGAGATTTGAATTACTTTTCTTTTATCGAGCCATTCATTGTGGAAAGTAGAAGGGAATAGATTTCATTCGGTTATTTATGATAGTTCCCCTATGCTACTAAATTTTTATTTGCTGTTATTTACGGTTCTTGAGAATAAAAGACTGAAGGGGTAGTAGTGGTTAGGTTGGATGGTGGCGGTGGTGGGGAAATCACAGAATCCATAAGGCATTCAGCCAGGACTTTATTTTTTAGGAATTATGGTTATTTATTGTTTAGAGTTGGACACGCAGACTGTAGTAGGTATTAAGTATACGTTTACTTGTGGTGTTTTGTATTGTCGTGGAATATGGCAGGCTACATGTAATGACGTATTTTATTACAACGGGTTTCAATTTTAATTATTTCTGGATAGACGAGGGAAACTGTAGAAAGACATGTAATTCAGTAGAGTAGGGTCCTGCAGTAGTAGTATATTAATATGACACTCGTTTACTTCATGGTTTGAATTAATTAAACAGAAAACTTACAAGTGAAGTAATCATGGCACTCCAATTAGAGAATTTATTAATCGAAATTTTGGAATTTTCTTCTGTAACTAAGTAAGAGCAACATTGCTGTATCCTCGTTCATTTTACAATGCAATTAATTGCATTAGTGTAATGTAATAAATAGTACCTACTACTGATACTAGCAGCTCAATGTTTTTGGTGTATGTATATCTTATTCTTTTTATTAATTAAACAATACAATACCTCATACCAATATTAAGCATTTCTTTATTTTTAACTGTTTAATACTATTGCAGATGTCTTGTTTTGTTAATCGCAAATATCATCTCAATATTTTGTACATTGTACATACAGTTTACATTGTACATAATTGTTTAATTAAACAACATGAAATGTGGCATACCAATATTAAGCATTTCTTTATTTTTAACTGATGTGTATGCAGTTATAAATTACGTCTTCAAAAGTATCAGTAATAGCTTTTGGTTGTGACAATGTCTGTCATTTTTCATATGATGCCTTTCCAATAGTCTCTTTCTCTAGTTAATCTCACTTTAATGACGCGACAAACTTGGCCAGTTTAGTGTTAGGACACTGAGTGAGAGAAAAGATTGGTTTGGCTCACCGTGTACAAAAGTTGAACATTGCCTTCATGATATATGATAAGAATGAGACTGCTCGTTGGTAAATGTTTTTGTTATAAATGATGCTGCAGTGTCACTGCTGTCAAGGAACTAGTGACTATTAGTGCTGTTTAGACATGACATGTATCTTTGTCAGGGTCGCATTCACTTCCGTTTCTAGGCAAAAGCTCACATAAGTACTAATGGACTCCAGTGGAAATTCTATGCTAAACCATACGATATCGTATCTTTAACTTCGAGGTTGAGGGTCGATTTTCCTGTACACGCGTAAAATATTTTGGTACACGACGAATTCTTTGGCTATGACTAACCAAGACTAGGAAATGTTAGTGCTTGATGTGCAATGGTAACTAAAGCAGTGCATTTTATGTGTCATATAGAAAACACTGAATTTGTGTTATCCATGCGTGAATTTCAAGTTCACAAAGGTCTTCAAGATGAAGATTGTTTTTTTTCCTCGAGAGTCTCATGTTTGTATTGCGGTATGTTATATTAGGTATGTAATATCTGTATGTACAGTGTACATATACATACACAATACAATGCACTTACTATAATTATAGCTATGTTTTTAAGTGAAGCCGTTTTCAAGCTCCACAAATTAAATGCGTATTTACTATTTACACAGTTTTATGTGTCTGTTACTCGTTTGGCGGTCTAATGTTTCTTTGCGTTTGTTATTGTTCCCGACAGTAATGACTTTTATTGCAGGTCATTTTTTGCCTGGCAATTTAAACCTAAGTTCATCGTGACGACGAGGCGAGAGATAGAGAGAGGGTACTAGCTTTTCAAATACTTGAACACTAGTCGGATGATTATACCTATATATATCTTCATCTTCGTATTTCACTACACTGGCACTCCTGCCAGAAGTTCTGCCGGCCAAATACTCTGAATTTATAAGTGAAACAAATGATGACATTAATGTCCATTTCCACTAAATCTAACCTTATGTCTGTATTATGGTTATGTAGTTAGAAAATCACAGACAGTAACATTACACTGTTGACTGTAGGTAATAAGCTTATCTCGTTCCGTTCTTGTTGTTAATTTTTAGTACAGTATGTATATATTATAAGTATAATTGCTAAGACTTTAGGTTAAGTATGTCTATTTTATGGCCAAGCCTTTAATTTTTGTGTGTTTAAGTGCTGGTAAGTAATATAATAGTCATCCAGAATCCAGGGACATTGCAGGAAGTTATTCTTCACAGTCTGATTATCTGCATGCTATTCAAAACATTAAGAAGAAAAATGCTGACGTTTAATTTTAGATAAGAAATATTGTTATTATAATGGTTACTGGTGAACTAGGAGGATGCTAAAGGTCGTGTCACAGTGGAGCCTACCTTGGCAGTGACATTGCTTCATGCCTGTGTGTGTGTAATATATTTATGGAATAAATAGTTGGATTCATCTCATAGGAACGTGCATATCATTAGAATGCAAACTTTATTATTCCGGATCCCGACTCAAAATAGTTTCTAGGTTTTTGCCAAGAGAATTATAAATACAGTACCTACGTGCAGTTATTGTGCATTTTTACAAACACGGGCTATTTGTAGAGTTGTGTAATTCTCGGTTGGTTTCATCCTACGTATAGGTATTCCATTATTTTTGTATGTACTTTATATACAGAACGTGTAGTTACTGCATTCATACGGAGGGGTAGGGTAGAATGCATTTATTTTTACAAGGAGACATGAATGTATGCAAAAAAGACAAACAGAACATTTAATTTCATTATGGTTGTAGGTGTATAGTTAGAGTCGTGGGTTGAGCTGGGTAGGCACAATAAATCTCATTCAGTTTACTCATATGGTAATGAATGGCGTGTCTTTCTGGGTATGATCTGATCTGTTTCTTGGAATTCTACTAGTTGAACTGAACAAATACAATAATGACGATATGACTAACCAACGGCACTATGCATTGTTAGTTTGTTAGTTTGACAGGGGACTATAACAGCACGTTTATTTAATGCAGAATTTATTTACATCTTGAAAGATTGTTATTGAATCCCGAGTTGAGTGTCTTTAGTTGTAGTTGTAGCACTGGTAGTTGTTTAGCATGTACAAGAAATCAAAACCACTCTTTGATGCAGATAAAATAAATTGAAAAAGAATATGGATTTCAACATTCCTTGGGATTGAATTTATTTTACTGTATACATAGGATTGAAGGGATGAAACAATTTTAAAGCTTATGTTATGTTCTAGTGTAGTATACCTAGTGTAGTTTTTAGTTCAGTGTGTATTATAGACATTGGCATTATTTAGTCGTAGATTTTTCAACATCGTAATGATCTCCGTGTGTGTAAATGTAAAAGTGGGCAATGAACAGTTTGACGAGTACAAACTGCATAGTTGCATGCAATCGAGCGGAATTAAAACATTCTGTTTTACTAGGGCAATATTCTCAAGTTTTATGTGTTCTGCAAGTCATTTAAGAGTTTAACGTGATTCTGTGTTAGTGAAGAGTCTTAAGAATCTCGTCAAGAATGTAGCATGTCGGAAAATGCATCAGAAATGTGATCTTTTGATGTTTTCTATATGTTGTAGTATATGTGTATGATATTCCTCCAATAATAATTTAACGAATTGAATTTGTTGCTTTAAGTGCATGCGGTGTGTGTAATCGTGCTACATAAATGCACACGTACTAATATTGCATAGGTACCTATTGCCTACGTTATTATGGACATACTGTTTTTAGTGAGAATTGCAAATTGCAGTATGTGTAACAGTAACAGTAATAACGGATATTATTTTAACCGAAACTGCATAACAGTCAACATAAATATGCAAATAATTGGTTTTTGGTTTCCAACTGAATGCATTCACATGTTGTTGTTGTTGTTCTCCTCCAATGTCTAACTGTGTTATCTGTTAACTATAATATAGCATTTGACATTTCTTCATTTTGCAATTTTTGCTTCTATATATTTTTCATTTGCCGAACATTGTGTAATAACGGTAATTTCTTTGGAGGATTTGCAGCTACATTCATTTATGACACGTGCAAAGGAAAAAATCCGCCTTCTATTTAACTCAGAGAGCACTAGAGTAGTAGAGTAGGTACACATTACAAGAATTTCGCTTCAGGGAGTTGTAAAAAATATGTACCCCATTCATTCTAAACGTTTATGTATGTGTACACGTTTAGCTTCAATAATATAGGGACTCTATACGACTGTAGCATTTTCTGTTTGGCATTTGGGATCCATTATTTGAGTAAATACAGTGAGATTTCAACGAAAGAAGCTGAGAGAGAGACTGTGAGAGAGAAATTTCTGTATATACCACATCACGGATTAAGATTCCATTTATGATGATGCCCTTTCTTAAATGTACATTCCAGAAATCTTCTTTCTCTGTTGTCTGTTTTTGTACGAGATAACATAAAGGCTGGGATCTCGTGCACAATTTTTTAGTTTTGCTAAAGCTGCTCCTGTTTACGTTCATTTACAGTTTGCAAATCGAAATGGCAGCTAAATTTAGATGGAAGAGTATATAGTAGTAGCTATAATACCTAATGGGCTGAACGTGTACCTATTAGTACATGAGTTGCTGCTGGTTTGGTGTGTGTTTAATTTTAATAGTCGCATCCATTTTTGCTATAGGTATGGCAGCTTCGATGGGCAAGCACAAGTTTACTTAATAAAAACGTCAGTTAAATATACGGAATTTGACAGGGCTTCAAAAGTCAAGGAAAGATTTTCTTATTATATTTTACAACAGCAAAGACCAACGCTGCAATGCATCTGGTGGTCTACTGGGACTGAGAGTCTGAAGGTAGTTGTTGCAAAGTCAATATGGCACGCGTATTTTTACTTTTTCACTTAGGTACATGCAATGTGCAAAACTTGGTTGGCTTTGTCAGCTTGTTGAAGAGGAGAAAATGTGTATTTACTACACAACGACCACATGATCAGAATTGAGTTCGAGGTTACGTTTCGAGGAGATGAGTAAATATGTGTAGGCAATAATAACACATTCGTTCTTCAATGTTGCGTGAGAAATTACACTAAGATCTCTGATTAGCTCAAAAGCAAGTAGTAGCTTTGAAAGCAAAATATGATATCATAACCACACTCAATGTGGCAGATAAATAAAATACAAGCAATAAGATGCTCAATTCATGCAAGACTTCCTTTGAGTGTCTGCTTCTAATCAGTTATTCGGATATTAGGGCTTTACCTTCATCTTTGTCGGAATTAAGGAGGACAAGATGAGATTTTTATATTTGTTAGTTTCATTGCATTCCAAAGTAAACTAAAAGACACATAAAAACATAAGTAGTGTCACTGGAGGAATGAAGGTATGGAAAAACGATCAACATTTTTATCGCCGTTTGCATTTGCATACCATAGTACATGTACTAGTAGATATGTACATTTAAACGTTGAATGTAATTAGCAATATGTAGAGTTAATGGAGCAAGTTCTGTGCAGTGTAGTGTTACAATTACAATTATCAACACTTCTATATACTCGGTGAAATAGAATCTGTGCAGCAAATGAGTGTTATGTTCTATGCACGAGATTCTTAAAGACTTAATTTGAGCTCTCATTTTTATGTCTGGGACGAAAGCAGTTAACAGTTTACTGCGGCAAGGGTTTTCCCAATCAGACAACCAGACATGTAACAATAAAAGGATCGTTTCATCTTTGATTAATTATTTCTTTGAATATGAGTAATGGTCGTAATTGTGTGGTACGTATCGCAATAAAGGCCTTATCTACTATTATGAAAACAGTGTACATTAGACTTATTTTTTAAACACTGCTTCATATCGTGTTTGTGTTGTAATTAAAATTTGTATTGTAACAACCAGCAAATCCTATACTTCAGTTGTTGATATTGAGTATCGGTTTACAAAGCAATCGTAACCAAACTTTACTATACTCGATTTAACTAATTCAAAATCTCAAATTATACCATTGAAATCTTATGCATACTTACAATTAATATATAATATGAAAACTATTGCATTCTTGTATCTGAAGAAAGTACTTTACAAGCAAATAATTTGATTAGTTTGGAAAAATATTAGGCATCAGGGTCTTTAAGATATTATTCGTACAAGGAAAATTACAATCGTACAAAGTTAGTGTGTATATGCAGTGCTGACTTTGAAACCCTTTCTTCACTAAAGGAAAGAATGGTCAGAGAAAGTGTATGTCATTTTTTTGAAAAAGATGTAAACAATAAAAAAGGGTATGATTTTTTTGCCACGAAATGTCTAGGTATCTGGGGTATACATTTTTCTTATAAATTGGCATTGCCTGGTTTGTTATACAAGATTGAAGATTCCACTTCAATTTTTTGATTTTCACTATTATCTTTGTACTGCATAGTATTTAGTATAGTAAATAAGTATGAATGGATGAAATGGAAGTTGCTAACAACTAGTGGCCACTCAGGTTTGGTTACGTTGTTGAACCGTAGTCTTATTGTCTACATTTGCACTAGACGTCCAAACAACCTGTTTTACTACGTCAACTGAACAAGTCAAATAAATATGGTCAGGTATATCTGTTTTGTACTAAGTCAGTATCAATAACAATTTCTGTATGATAAATATTGATTGTCTTGTCTCTTGACGAGGTTTTACACAAAGATTCACCAAGCTCAAGGTGCAGTGTATGTGTTTACAATTTTGCTGTTGGTTATGTTAAGGTGATACTGATACATGTAAGCTGCTATGCAAAGGACTACTATGTAGCATTGGGATGACCGCATTGTTGAATGGGAAAAGTATGCCAGTATTTGTGTTGTTAAATCCAGTTGAGTTTGGATATTGAGAAGATGGAGATGATGATGATGATCGCCCAACTAAATTATACTTCACACAAGACCCAAAAGACCATAATCTGACGATCAGACCAGATTGTTTCTTATCTGTCGAGATAAGGATGCTTATTTTATTTTAACAGTATACTAGAAGTTCTTGTATTGTATTAGTGCGACCTGTGATGTGGCCACCTTATAATTAATTACTTTATTAGGTGCTTCTTCTCATTCTCATCAACTCCTATAATTCATATCATGCATGCAGCTCCCTATATGTAATAAATATTTTATGGTCCATATAAAATAGCAAATTATTCAAAGTTGCACTTAAATGGTAACAATTAAGTAGGTAGGCTTTTACTGTTTGTGCGTGAAGCGACTTTTATTGGGGAGACTCATAATATGCATCAACACGGATCAACCATTATAAAGTGCTTGATTTTAATTGACAATTAAATTGCTTACGTACGACAACAAGTATGGTAGAGGTACTGCCAATGTGCTAGGTACATTGGTACTACCTTAATCATTTTTGTGTTTTCTTAGATGCGGATATTGTACCTACTTGTGAATGAAAGTTTTACTGTGTATTCAATGTGAATGAGACAACGTTTAGGAAAATTCGTGCTTCGTGGTTTTGAGATTTAACTCTCAATCTCAACAACTACTTTGTACCTTTTAACATCCTCCTCCAATATTTCGCATGTTGAGAATGTCAGTTACATTATTGGGGAGATAATAAGGCCTTTGCACTCTCAAGACACATACACACAGAAATGAAACTGTTAAAATGTTATTGATATTAGTAAATCACGATTTAAGATGTTTTAATAAGGTTTTTGATGTGAGGCATGTCAAAGAGCGGACTACCCTACAATCACACAACAAAACTAACATCAAGTAGCCCTACATCACCTCACGGAATAGTTTTTTCTGTAAAGTTAACCAGTTTAACTGAAAATTAAAAAAGCTTCATATTTCGATGCGATGATGCTAATATCATAATGCCATTACTTGTGAAATTCAAATCCATTTTTAATTTGAATATTTACTTAAACCAGGTAAAGTGTAGATATAAAATATCATTGTAATAATTTTGAGTGTTTAAATCAAAAGAATTTCGTTTATTGTGTAACAATTGGGAGTATTTATGCCAAGAGAATACGTTTCGTTTCGTTTTCAATCAAAGTAATTAATTTGGAATCAAAAGACTCCACTATAAAACGTTTCTCCTAATATTTCAGAACTGCACCTATGTTGAGTGTTTAATTAAATCAATAGAGTTGGAAGCAAAGTATAAATTATTTTCATTAGAAGCATGATTTTAAAATGAAAGTTTAAAAGAAAATAAAGTAGATACTGTATCCTATTTTTGTACATCCACGGTCTTCCTTGTTATCATTTTGGACCCTCTCACGTCACAAACACAACTGTTGGACCGATTTCATTGACCAACTTAGTTTTACCTTTTTACATGTATGCTTCAACTCCAAGTTTCATCTCTCTATCTTCAATTGTGGCCAAGTTATCGTGTCGATAGACATAAAGACAACATTTCGGCTGCACAAGATCTCATGAGTGTTAAAACTAGGCTAATTATGGGTTAGAGAGTTTTAAAGAAGTAGTGAAAGCAAATAAACAAATACTAGGTGACACAGTGGTTCCATTGTTTGTTTGTAAAGTACATTTTAGTACATTCCATTAATTCATTACATGAATCAAAGTACATTAATGACTGCGGTAGGATGTTTTCAAAGTTATTTAATTAGGGTTTCAGGTTCCATTTCATTGGAACAATGAGTAATTCACATAATAATTTAGAAAACACTTATTACTACTTGTTTTGAACACTGGATTTCTAAACAATGTAAGTATTACACATACTTTACAATTACATTTTATAAACTAACACCATCAACTCAACTGCGACCCTTTTGTTTTTCTTTGATGAAATGCTTTGGAATAATAATGCTAAATGTATTTAATATTTACATATACACAATACTCCTTGTGTTAGCAAATTATATTCTCTTTGTATTCTCAAACACATGATATCTACTAATATAACTAATAGTAATGTTATACAAATTAGCTAATTACAATTAGCAATTTTATGAAGTGCAATTGTATTACATTGCAAAAATACATTCTATCGTGAAATTTATGATGATTTATGACTCGTTTAGTTTGCAAAGAGCATCACGTACGCAAATAGTACATTGCAAAAGACTAAGAATGAGACAGAGTATAATATTAGTGTGTATTACATTAGATTTATATATACACATTGCATAGCAAGTGATAATAATAAGTACTACGTAAAGGAAGACGGAGAGGGAGAGAGATACTCGTTTGTACCAGTAATCCACATAGATACGTTAGTTATGTTATTATGTGTATTAGTATTACATGGATGGATTGCCAGATGCAGCTTCAATGCAAATGCAAATAAATGTTGTATATATAATATAGAAAGAAGTGCAAAGTAAGAATACAAATAGTGATTACGTCATTGCAGTTTCCATTCCATTCCTTTCCAGTAAGTGCAGTTGAGTTTTGCTCCTTCTCAAGTTGTGCTGTGCAATGCGTGGTGTGGTTTAATTTTTAGCAGCAGGAGCAACTACAACACTCTAGTGGAGGTTTCCATGTATTTCTGTAGTGTAATAATAACATTAACACATTGCTATACAGGCAGAAGTTATAATGTTGTGCAGATGCACTTATACTTTTACATATTATTATTATTTTAAAACTTATACCTCAGTTAGTGTCATTGTGTGAATCGGAATAACTCACTGACTTATGTTTTCTTAACTTGTGCAACCCTTGCCCTGTGTTGTGTGTGTACTGACTCAAAGGCTAAATGCAAATCTCTTGTGTAAAGAAAAAGGAAAGATGCCAAGTGAAAAATGCAGCTTATATATACACGATAACCACACAGATCCTATACTTATACGTTCATGTCATGTCATGTGTTCTTAATAAGTTACTACCTTTACTACCGATTTATATACCTTGAGTATTTTCTTCATTTTCCTCTTGCGAAAATATAGAAATGTTCCATATAGTCTTGTGTGTGTAAATAATACAAGATTATCAAAGATATAGTATAATATGCAGATTGTATTATGACTGTATTATATGAAGGAGTGTAGGTAATATTTGTAAATCTGTGGGTTAAGTTAAGTTAAGCTAAATTTTAACTTCATTAGTAGTTACAAACACTAACACAGACTGACACACACATACACACAGTCATATTTTTAGTAGTGATATGTTAAACACTTTGAATACTTCTCAAGCACAAACAGACTCGTTATATTTTGAATGGGATATATTGACTGATAATATTTTGGTGTGCTAATAATTATATCAAGTAGTAACGAGTTACTATTTGTTTTTATCGTTTACAACTACAACTCCACGTGCTCCCTAGGGGCATTCAATTAACACTGTGGATTCCCAATCTAATAACAAGCCTCTCTCCCGAACTGCTAGCTTTAGGAAGAAATTATGGAACTGGAAATTTGTAAGTACAGATATATGGGGGGCTGGGACTTTTATGTCAAACCATAGGTTTTAAATTTTGTTCTTCATAGTGCAAGCGTGGGCGTGCATTTATTCTTTTTTATGCAATTCACTTATTAACATAGTGGAAAGATGACATAGCTTTATTGTTGCAGTAATACTTGAGATTTTATACTGTAGGGTATTGTTACGTGTGTAGTTTGTATGTAGCAAGAAATCATTGCGTGTGTTTAATTAATAAGAAAAAAGACATTTGTTTACACAGTAGTATCAAGCAGTAGTACGATTATATAACATATGCAGTCCTGCTACTTTTCGTCAACTGTATAATTCGTTAAGTGTATTTACTCAGAATTGTCCTCCAGCAATTTATTCATAATAGGTGTGTCGCATCGTATGTTTTAATTTGTGAAACATGAAAATAATATGCAAGAAAATGAATTATTTGCATTATTACAACATAATTCCGTTAGTAGTTACAGTTTTTAATATTCAAACGAAATTCATTAATGTACACATTAAAAATATGAATATTAAAATGCACTCAAATTTCATTTGCAACTAAAACCAATGTACATTAATGCATTAAGACGCGTTGCTAATACCTATAGACAATATACAAATATCTGATTTATAAAAGTGCATGAAATTATAAGTTTTGGCTTTGCACTTGACATTTTGGCAGAGATGAATCCGTTGCCAAGTTTTAAAGGGAGTTTCCTTTGAGAGTCATTGATGATGTAGTTTTGATCGTCAATTGCAGCAATACAATTGGAATTTTGATGAAACATTAAATAAATCATTGGGGTTACTTAGGTAGGTACATATATTTAGACAGGTATATGTGTATGTACGTTCTACTTGTAGTAACACAGTTTAAAGTGTATACTGCTAGTTAGATGTGGGGGATCGTGGTGGTAGGTGTATCGATAAACAATTACACTCGTATGCACATCACCTCACCTAACTACTTACTATACTGTCAAGTGCATGTGCTCATTTAATTTGCACAGAAATTCAATTTTTTCATTCTGATCGGGTAGTTGAGCTGTAGTTGTAAATATAAACATTGTTTTGGTAATAAACATTGCATTTTATCTACCTACTTCCACAAACGTATGCAACGCACGATTTTGTGGAAGTTAATTCCATTTAAACTCTGTAGTACTCTATCTATTACAGTTACCTGTTCTGTTTATAGCCGGCACATGAGAATGCAAATGTAGTATTGTAAGAGAGAGAGTTATATCGTTAAAGATTTTTGAAAGCACGACGTAACTAACTAACGTGTCTTATGATTGAATAAGAAAAGGTGCAGTGAGCCAAATAGTTGTAAAACTGCATGACTTATAGTCAGTCACGTATAATAATCGTCACTTTTCTCCTTGGATTGTGAATGGATGGATAACCAATGTCGTATATAGTCGTTTCTGTAGTTAATTTCATAAATACAAGATGCACATACAAACTGTACTCGTTGCAACATGAAGTGTGCATTAAAATTTAGCATTTATTTATGTAGCAATAGCTTTGCTACGATTATTTCAGTTAAATGATTTGCACTTGCAGGTGCGGTGCATGTAAACTTGCCAGTTTACTATACTCATTATCTTTTCTACATAATACAAATTGAAATCCCATCTTCTACTATGATTCAAGATTCATGATTCATGAAACACATTTGTGTGTATATGTGTAACTGTTGAACTGTATGAATTATAAAGATGCCTACACTACAAGAATATGTACAGCAATATATGAATACGAAATAGAGAGTAAACAAATAAGTAAGAAATGTATTGTAAAGGTTTCGATTCATTGTTGGTTTTGGTGTTGGCATCGAGTCTTTTTGTTTTGTGTTGTTTGAATGTTCACTTTTTATTGCGGCTGCTGCAATCGAAGTCTTCAGCACTCGCACTGATGTCTTTCTTATCAGCACATGTATTTTACGACAGGTACTTGGCTGGATGTAAAATGCAATCGAATAGGTGTCATACAGGTTGATTAGTTATTCTTTCTTGTACAACTCCATTAGTGAGGTCTGTTTGGTGCGGTTGTTGTTGATGTCCTCATTCATTCATTCTATACACATACACACATAATAATAATCAGACACCACCTTAGAGATGTAGTAAGTTTACTATTTTATATTACGGTAAAGCACACAAATACTACATCAACGGATATCTTATCTTCTGAATGGAATTTCTAATGAAATTATTAATCTTTTTTCCATAGGTTCAGTTGAATGAATAAATCTGTAGTACCTGTTTGATTGGTCGTACATAGTACGTGTGTCTTGTGTGTTTAGTGTTTACTATTCAATACATATTTCAACTTCTAAGAAGAAGGCTACATTACACACTACAGTAGTAAAGGTCGGAGATCATAAAGCAACAAACGAGTTTTAGCTGGTATGATATTATAATCCTGTAGAAGTACAATGCAAGTACAGACACAACTACGTGCATGCAATATTATTCTCATTTAAAGATTCAGAGAGAGAGAGACAGAGAGAGAGAGAGAGAGAGGAAACGAAAATCTCTGGGAATTGCAAACTAAAGTGTAAAGGCAACATGTGGGTTATGGAATTTTAGGGTTCGGTATTTTAAATTACTAGTATAGTAGAGTTAACGTGATAGATGTAATATTTAATATTAGTTATTTATGCGGGAGGATCCATTATATTATATCGAATAATTTCTGTGAAGACATTTCCCCGAAAAAAAATGAAATATGATGCTAGGATATTATCAAGAGTAATTTTCATGTCTTCCCAAAATTATGGAAGAGAATTATTGCCCTTTTCTCTCGAAGTATTTCTTCCACATCTCTACTTTATATAATTTCCATATATAGATTCTT
Organism: Pogonognathellus longicornis; assembly: GCA_034694085.1. NCBI lineage: Eukaryota > Metazoa > Arthropoda > Collembola > Entomobryomorpha > Tomoceridae > Pogonognathellus > Pogonognathellus longicornis. The sequence goes on from JAQFYB010000274.1 coordinate 45,006, forward strand.
CGGGTTGATTTGGTTTCGTATTTTAGTATAGAATTTAATACCTTCTTGTTGACTCTATTTTATTTTGATTTATTTACTACTAATATTTAATGAGTGGAATTGGTGGTTTTGGTTTGGTTTTGACTTAACAGCTTCATACACCAGCTCCATTCAACCCAAGTCCACAGTCACATCATTCAGTGTCATTTCAACCTTTTCCTGGAGCCTATTTACCCGGGCAGCCTCTTCATCAACAACAATCGCCATCTCAGCAATCAAATCTAAGTCCAGTGTCTTCAGGATCCGTTGGTGGGAATGGAATCGGACCAAATCGAAACCGAAATCCTTTAAGTGCCCAATCATCTGTTCCTACTTATCTTAACACAGGTCCCAGTCATAGACCTCTGCAATGGGGAGAATTCAATACTTCCACAGATCTTCCTCCTCCCCTTCCTCCGAGATCCTACTCCCAGTCTCATTCCGTGGATCATCCTTCCTATCACCCACAACCACCTCCTGGTTATGCCTCGCATGATCCTATGCCAATCGGAGGATACAATGTACACGGGCAGTTTATTTCGTCAAATGTCTCGCCAACTAACAACCATTCTGGTCATGGCCATAAAAATTATCAACTGGCCACTGGTAACAATGATGTAAGTATAATCCCTTCAACAACAACACCATTACTACAACCATACCACGTCAAATATCAACAGCAAAAACAAAGAGAAAAAATGTGTTCTTCTGGGTCGGTCGGCTTGCAATATTTTTATGCAATCCTCTCGCGTCTCACAGAATGCGAATGCGAATGTAAAATGCAAATTACAACATTTGTCACGATTCTTTGCTTTGCTTTATGAATTCAAGTATTGTACGTATTTTTTAGTAGTAGTTGTGTTGTGTAGTTTTGTCTTTTTGTGTTGTATTGCGTTTTATTAATGTTTAGGTGTTGTAGTGTATACCTAATTCTTCCAGTGTCTTGTCATTTTCTTGTGTGTGCTGTCTCTGTGCTTGTAGAACTATTTGTTTTGTGTTAATTGTCAAAATCCCAAGTAGTTTAGATGCTCAGAAAATCTTTTAGTACACATTCACTGGCTCAAGACCACATTTGAGTTTTTGCGTAGGAGGGTATGGAATACTAGGTCCAATGAATCGTAAAATGTAAATGAGACTACAACAATATTATACATACACATCGACTGACTTGAATGACGAAATGACAATGAGTAACGTAACATGTGAAAAAATGTACAGGTAGTGCATAAAGTGGAAAATTATGTGGGCAACCAACTCGGAGTACAAAAAATTACTGTAGACGAGGTTAGTAGTTTAGCAAGGATGTAATGTCATCGCGTGTATAAATACATAGGAAAGTCAACGTGTTAGTTGTCTTTGCTGTGTGTAGTTGCTACTATTTATGTCTACAAGTCTACTACACCTCAAAAAATGCATTTGCATATAGATACAAATGTATTCTGTTTGATGTACTGTATCTGTTTGTTTGTTACTCAACTATAAGTAATTATCTTTGTTTGTCATCTTTAAAAAATCCTAATATTTTATAATAAATAATTATTATGCAAAAGAAATTTAATTTTCTTCATCTAATTGTACAAGTTAACCCGTTCTATTGTTATACGCAGCAGAATTTTTAGTCTAGACACTTTAATTTGTTGGAAATGTATCGTATCCCTGCTGAGAGAGAGAGAGTTTAGAAAAATGGCTACCACGTGTTAAACGTAGGTTTAGAATTAGTAATGGTAGTCGACAGTCTCCACAGTAAAAAATAATATCACAACAGTTTAACATTTTTTGCTAAAAAGACAGCCATCAGAATCAGAAAAGAAAATATGGCAGAGGAGCATCAGTATGTAGTGTGTAATGCATAGGGGAGTTCTTAGTACAGAAAACTTAGTAGAGTGTTTGTAGAATTTATTTGCAAACTTATGTATGCACATTCGTAATGGTTATTAGGAGTACCTTGTACTTAGTAGTAGTAAGTAAGGTACCTACTGACATGCCTGTGGTGAGTGTGAGTGAATAGAGAATTCTAAATTGGACGATGAAGTGAGCTATGGGTGATTGTAAGTGGAGATCTGATTGTATAATAAATCCAAAGAATAAATAAAAGGGATTTTCGCATGTTGATTTCCCTTGCGATATTTAATACTTGCTTTAGAATTTAGTTCCAACTTTTCCAAGGCTATAAAAATACTACAGCAATAAAACGATTCTTGCTGGAAGCCCCACATTATTACACAAGTCCAGCTCAACTGACTCACTGACGTACGTACTTGTAGGGATATACATAATATTATTGGCATTGAGTTCACATTCAACAGAGTGTGTAATAGTAAGTACATATTACAGAAAGAAAGAGGGAACAAGTAATGAGAACTTATGCGTAGTACTATGCCCGTATTCAGGGGGTGGGTAAACGGGCAATTACCTCCCCCGAAATTCAAAAAAAGAGGTTATTTTGCCCTGAAAGAGCAAAATAACTTTTTTTTGTGAATTTTGCCCTCCCCGAAATCGTTTTGTGGATACGGCCGTGCGTAGTACCGTATAGTAATAGTGTAGTAGTAAAAATGAAGTAGTGTATGTATTGTAAGTGCAACCAACGTGCAACGCTATATTTTAGTAGTATATATAGGAGGATTGTTGGTGTAACCAATGATGAGTGGACTTGAAAATTGCAAAGTTTTTATTACCGTATAAAATGAAATTCGTTTGTTACTTTGTCTTTGTACTATCTGGAGTCTCTTTGGACTTTGAGTGTGCGAATCATTTTCCTTGAGGGAGATGGGAATGAGATTTGCCTTTAAATGTCGAAAGGGAATGAACTGAGCAATTTTGAAATTCATGACGGAAACATGTTTAGGGTGAACTGTATACGTAAAGCTGTTTCAGATGAACACATGTGCTGCACAGAATTTCGCAAATCCTTGCAAATTCTAACTGCAAATAAGGAACATAAATAAATCGAGAGAAGCTCACAAATCGCAGATGGCAAAAAGACGTGAACAAAAGAAATGGGGTTTTATTCAACGAGGAAGGATTTTGCATAAAGACTCTGACTTGACTCAAAAGACTTTGTTATGTATAAAAGTGCAAGTTTCGTGCGTTGAAAGTTTTCTCGTAAGTATAAGCTATTTTAGTAGTGCAGAGCCTTTGCGGGAAATTGTTTTTGCAGACTTCTTTTTCCGCACGTTCTGGAGAAATGAACAAAGACAGAATAGGTCATTTAAATGCGCGCTAGAGTTTCGTGTGACCTTACTAGTCCAGGCACATGTGCTCTATATATTCCCATTTTCCCTGTATACTAAAACACAGATACTCAACTGAAGCCCCAAAGGAAAATGGGGCGTAATGTAATCCATTGTAAATACACGTGTTGTGCTACTGTCCTATTATTTCCCTTTTATAATAACTATTTATGTGTGAAGTTAGACATTACACAAATGTAAAGCAAACACCGATAGTGTAATACACTGTAAAAGAGGCTGTATACGATATATCTGTATTTTATGTTATAATACAGAGTAAAAGTGTATTGCAAAGTAAAACGCAGGGATAATGTTCAGAAAAACAGATGAAGGTACACTTAGCTCTAACCTATTTTAACGAGAGATATTGTATAACAAACTAAATTTTGTAATCGTAGCCTTTCACGTTTGTTTATCGAGAATAAGGTTATTGAAACTGTCAAAAAACCACTTAGGGGCTAATTGTTAAACAAAAGGAACAAAATAACGTGAAATAGTAATTGTAAACAGAGATAATAGTATACACCATGCATTCTATAGATGTATTCGTATATTGTCAGCTCTTTGCCTTTGCCGTGCTCTTTTATGAGTTCCTGTTGATTAGCAATTACCAACAGCGGTACCTTGATGGGAATTGGGTGATTGCTGTCACCGCAGTAGTGGGAAATGAATACGCTGTTGTGAAACACTTTTACTTTTACCCGAAAACCTTAAAAGAAAGCACTATACAAACACTCTGTGTAGTAAAACTTACAAGGTGCACAAAGTGGCAGCTTTTATTTTCCCTGACCTGAACATGCGTGAATTTTGTAGAATTCTGTATTGTACTTCATATATTATTGTTTCAGTTTCCAGTTATTCAAGAAGATTCAATTCAAGCGTTTTTCAGTCCACTTAAACCATTCTTTTTTAGTTCATACATAATCTGAAAAATTATTTCATTATATAATAACAACGATACAGCAAACAGTTTCTTAAAGTAGGTATATATTAGTTTTGCCCAAGCATCAAACTTTTCACACAAAGACGTAGTAAATGGAATACATGTACACAACGGTTGCGCTGTGTAGCTTCGACTAAATGTTGGAGGCCTTTGTATGAGTATGGTAAAAATCCAATCCAACAGCGCATTGGTAAGTTAATACTGACATTTGCACAGAATGAGACAAATTCCTACATCAGTATACATGATACGCATTCAATGGACCAAACGAAACCCCTCAAAATCACAGTCAAAACTATTACAATCTTTAATTCAGTCTTTTGTGATATTAAGACTGGCAATAAGTCCGACGATTTATTCCGTTCGGTTACTTGTCTGTTTTGTCACTATAATACATACAGCTACTCAACAAAGCAATTAATCTTTCAATGAGTATGAATTTTGTCATTAGTAACTAGTAAATGTGTGCTATTCATTTCTGAATCCTTCTTGATCTTTTTCATGACTGTTTCGTGTAATTCTTTTTCTTTTGTGTATGTTTTTGTCTGTGTGGATTTGTGCATCGTTTTGTTGTTGTAGTGTTTTGAGTAGTTATTTGATAGTTAGTTAGCTAAGTGTACAGTACAATAATGGGATTTTATAATGATTAGTACATTTTAAAGTATCGTAATTCGTAATCGTAAATGTAATGTTGTAGTATGTGTCTGTGATGGTAATATTTCTCATTTAATTATTATGCGTATTATGTGGTCGTACTTTACTGCTGTGTTATCAGCGAAATAAAAAGCAGACAAGTTTTTTCATAGAAATGGAATAAACCCGAAGGATTGGCGAGATAATGTATGTGAAAAGAAGAGTTTGCTACAAGTTGTTTCGTTTGTTATTTTGTTGCATAGGTGCTGAATAATAAGTCTCCCAACAGTAGTTTGAGTAGTGGTCAGAGTCATCACAGCCAACAACAGACACATCACAGGACCAAAAGCAGTCCTGATCCTGTCTCCATGCAGAAAGCCTTGAATTCATCCGCCGAAGGTAATTGCTCGTTAATTCTCAAAATAAAATACTATCTTATCTGTAATTCAGTAATAAATATACAATTTTTTAAAAAAAAAAGTTTGTACTTTCTGTATTTGAAATATTATTTTTACACCGATTCTTATAAAATGAATCACACTTGAATTTATACGATAGTTTCATTTAGGTAGTTCGTTAGGAAGGAAGGGATTGTGTTGAAAAATTACATGAAATGAAAATGTAGAAGCTATGATTTCGAAGTAATGAATTTTTATGCTGTAAAAGTTGTATGAATGTCTCTTACATTTAGTCTATTTTATGTATAGCTGTATAGGATTTATTAGTTTTGTAATGTAATTGAATTGTAAAGAGACATACTTCTATGATATAAATGACTTAATGACCAAACAATTTAGACCTGACAAATCTTATGTCATAATTAAATAATTAGCAATCTATTGTTGTACTAGAAGTTAAAGCAAGTGCATATTATAGGTACTCAGTTTATTTAAGCTATATGCGCTAATACAAAAGGAATGATATTTTTAAGCAATTTTTTCAAGATAAATTATGTATATAGGGCACTGTGATTTATATAATCAATTAGTAATAATACGTTTAAATATAAGATTAATACTAACTCTACTCTTATAAGTAGAGTCGGTATTAGTAAATAAATATTCAAAGTGAATGTAAGTCGGTTGCTTAATCTCTGTTTAATTGAACTGACGACACTATAGGTAGATTTTAATGTCACGGTAGGGTGCTCACTTAAACAAATGAGCTTCATCGACCACCACTTAAGTTATCGTTGTTAGTAGTTGGTAATTACAGATTAACAATTCTATTCGCACTTTGAACGATTAGCTGCTGTAATAATAATAGTTGGCTTAGCCATAATAAGTAAATTCACGTAGAGATAGGTAGGCAGGTGTTTATGTGTGTGTGTATAGCTAATGAATTAAAATCATCTTACGATAGACATTATATGTATTTTGACTTGGATCATTGCCTGAATAATTTCATTTGATTGGAATTTAATTGGATGCAAGCATATAGCGTTGTAAAAGGCGAGAGTTTTTAGAGTCTGCAAATTACATGTTGTTAGTTTATTGCCAATTATTGTTTTACATGGGCATGCCGTGCCGTACTTAGCCAAGTAAGTCAGATCAAGGATTCCATGATAAGTTCTTATTACTAGTAGCGGTATTACTATCGAAATTATTCGATAGTTCAACTATGCAGCTAGCTATGTAGTACCATACGCATATCACTTAGGTACTAGGTACACTTGCCATTTCGACACTAAGGTTTTATTATGGTAATTACTAATTATAATTTCTGTGTGTGTAATAATCTAATGGAAATGGACTGCAAATGGTTGTAATGCATTGGCGTGATGGCCATTGTGGTGTGTATGACGCTATAAAAGCGAAATATTTTATTTCATTCTGTGCAATGCTATAATATGTTATGGTGAGAGCATGAAAAATATATTCAGTAAATGATAATGAGCTTATTGTTCTGTTTCTATGTACTTTTTCATGTGGAACAACAACAGCATCGAGGCGATCGGATTCGGTGAGTGATCTGAGCAAGAATATTAATTCCAGATCACGTTCCTCTGTCGCTTGGGATTCCGTCGACTCAAATCGTTTGAGCCCACCTGGTAGTCCACCCCCGCCGTATGGGAAACATCATGAGAGTGAAAATAACGTGTTCAATGAGGAGAATCATTCTTATAATAATGTACGTGGACTTTGATATGTGTACAAAATATTATCAAACTATTTTTTATACTCTAACTTATTTATAATGGAATTAGATACTTCTAGTAACTACTTACTGTTAAATTCCGACTACAGTACTTAAGAATATATCGTTATATTTTTATTATATGCACAATGGCCCATTGTATGATTGTATGTATGTAATTGCGATGTACTAGTTGCCATATTTCGTTTTGAAAACGAATAAGGCTGATACATGTTCTATAAATCCAAATAATTCATGAAATAATAGTGATTCATTAGTACATCGTTCTATTACACGTTGTCTTCGCTGTAAAATGTGTTTGTCTTTGTAATGTGAATGTAGACAGGATTATGTGTCTCGGAATAAGTTTATGCTATAATTCAACCTGAGGGGTTGACGCAATTTAGTATTCAATTATTTGTGTTAAACACTTACAGTAAAGGAGTTATACTGATTTATATTTATTTATCTTTAGAAATGGACGAAAATACTTTGTATTTTTCTCGATATAAGTTAATTACAATTATCAATCAGCAATTTCTTAAAAACATTGAAGTTTTGAAAATTGTATGGGAAATAATATAACTTTACGTCTTTTGTGTAGTCTCGTTATAAGAACAATTCATAAGGAAACTTAAAAATCTCTATCTCGTTTTGTTTTTTGCGGATGTAAATTTTTTGTGGATAACATAGTCCCTGACACATTTGCAGCGTAGAATATTGTTTAATTGTTGAGGTCATGTTATAATCATAAGTGAGATAATTTATAAAATACTGCCACAGTTAGTGAGTTTTATTACCTATGTAAAAAACTGCTTTAAGTATATTGCGGAAAATGTCGAATGAAATGACCTAGTTGGTTCTCCATACTATTTTGCAGTATTTTGTTTACACGAAGAGGAACTTTGTGTTTATGCAAGTGATAAAATGTTCTAATGATTTACGACATTTTGGAGAATTTGATTTTAACTGTTTTCGAGAGGAAGAGTTCAAAGTAATTGTGGTGACGTAACTTCTTTGGTTAGTTCGTGAGGGTATACAGAATACAAGAACTACCTGTATCATGTATGCTCAGTGTATGTCCGTCTAAGGATGAATACATTAAAACGTGTTGGTGTTGTTCGTAGGAGTAGAAGAAAGCGAAATAAACGTGTAAGGGTAATCATTGGTTCATTTTGACGGTTTTATATTCACACATCATATTTAGTATTGAGTTAAGCAAGTATTTGTAAAGATTTCGCTTCGTGAGTTGCTGCAGATTATTTTTTAAATATTGTGTTTCTTTTCTATCTCGTATGAGAAGAATAATCGTATGGAATTTTATTTTCATTGATAAATATTATTATCTGTAAAAGCTAGTTAGGTACGCAGCGAGAATTTCATGAAGTCGTAATTTAGACAGTTAAATTTGTCGTAAAATTTTATTCACGATTACTAGGAAGGAGAATAACTGAAAACATTCCAAATTGCTAATGATCGGAAATAAAAAACATCCTGATAAACAGGGTCTTAAATCATGAGATTAGTATGCAAAAAATGTGTTTAAGTTAGTGTGAATGAATAAATTTACAGAACCAAAGGGAGATTAAAGGGTTAAAGATCAGAGTTTCAGTTTATTCATGCAAGATCAGATAGATAAGGTTTTACAGCAGTGTGTAATTAGTGTAGGTGGAGGAGGATCTTGTGCTGATGATATCTCGTTGATATATTGAGATTGTTTGATAGTATTTGGACAATTCAAAGGTTGATAAAGCTGCTGACCTTTTGACGTGTAGTGTAAAGTGTCTCATTTCTTGTCTTGTTTTGTGTGTAACTTGAAATTGGACTCTCAACCCTCTGGATAATAAAACATGGAATATCTTAATTATTAGTTTGTGTAGGTGAAATGTGGATTGGAAGCTGATTTATTTTCTAGGAAGTTAACTATTGTTTTTTTATCTCTTTTTTCAGGTGAATTACTCCACGAGTGACTTCTCCCCAACTAAGCTCGGAGGTGCGTTGTCTACTCGTCCAAATGCACTTTCAGCTGTTGACATTATCTCCATGGAAGAAGATGATGGCCTCTTCAGTAGAGAAGTGGTTAACGCTTCCGTAAGTTTAAGAGATCACACGATTATTAAAATCATGGAATATTGCTGTTTAACCTGTTGTTTCACATTTGTTTTTATAAAGAATTGTCGCATAGCTAATTAAAATTGATGTTTGTGTTGCAGAGTGTATCTGGAAAACATGGACCATACAGTAGTCTTTCAAAACTCCTAGAACACAACGCACATTTAGCTGTATTCATGAATTATGTGATAAATAATAGATGGGACCCTAGTAGTTTGGTAAGTTTAAAATACTTCTTCAGATTACAAGATTTAAAAAAATTTAGGACTTTTTGACATATTATTGTGGTGAAATATGGAAATTGTGATTTAACAGTGTTTTTTGTCAATATTTCAGCTATTTTACCTGTTAACCGGACTCTACATAGAAGAAGGAAATATCAAAGAAATGAAAAGATGGGGATATGAAATTCACTCAACGTTCACAGCTCCTGGATCTGTATGTTATTTTGAGAGTGATTTATGAATTTTGTGAATAAGTTATTGAGGCATAACATGTTAATGTATATTGTGTTGTAATTTTTACAGCCTCTTCTCGTTCCGCACGTCGACGAGAACATTGCTGCTGAAATTGACGATGCCTTGGTCAATGAATTTGATAAAGAAGAAATGATGAGGAGGGTAAGTATATTTAGACAAATTAATTATCTCATTTGTATTTCAAACACATTACTCACTAACTAGTATTTTGGTTATGTGGATTGAACAATTCATTTTCTGTGTCAAAACTTCAACTTCGTTTCTAATACACTAATGTCAACATGATATTTCTGGAAGTAGGGTTTTCTAACATGAAGCCGATGATAATAATCGAATGTAACAATTTTTTAATGATATGAAAACTATAGATCTTTTTGCAGTGACATTAACTATGTTTACCGTTTACCGTTTGATTTAAAAATCAATACCCTGTATCAATAGTCTGTACGGTTTATCATTCTTATAATCTCACGTTATTTCACATTACTTTCTAAATTGATTTTTTGCATCAAGCTATGTGTTTGTTCTGAGTATATCCGTCCCTCCCTTAAGTCTTTCGCTTCCATTTGGATTGGTTTATATAATTGTCAATCATTTTTATGTACAGGTATTTCGAAAGGCGAGAAACAGAGCTAAAGAAGAAATTAATAAGCAGCTGGAAGAATTTTGTAACAAAAAGATAGCTGGTTTGGGCAGCATGTTTGGTCCTCCTGACAGCCAACTTGATGAAAGTCTAACCGATAAAAACAAAGAGCTTTGGATTGTTGAAACTTATCTTCAACCTAGGCTCCTACAATTGCTGTAAGTGTAATTACGAATTTAACTCTAAAAAGTTTACTATGACATAAAGAAATGTCCGACAATTAAATTATAATTAATTTTTCTGCAGTGACGATTGGGAGCAGAAAAACGACGACAGAACATTGGCTATTGTAAGTGGAGTGAGCACTGTTCTGCAAAAACAATTCAGCGTTCGAAATCCATCTTTACATTCTGTGATTGAAAGATGCAGCAGCTTTGTCTCGAAAGAGAAATCCATGCGCTCAAAATTTATGAGCAAAAACAAAAAAGTAAGTCACAATATGCTTTCTTTTTTGTGACACTTCAATTATTTGTGTACACATGACCTCATTCCATTATACTTCAATAACTATTTCCATTTATACCTACATATTATGTATTTTATTGGGGCAAATGATTTATTGTTCATTTTATTACAGGTCACTTTTAATGGACATCATTTTACACCTCAGTACTACTATTCATATACAGAATGCAACATTTGCTGTAAACTTTTATGGGGTGTTGGCCCTCAAGGGTTTCAGTGCATAGGTGAGTTTCTACGAGTTCATTACAAATAAAATTATGTATGAAATGTTATTGATGTATGTACATTTGTGTAAAATAAGGTTGTGATTTGGGATAACATGTCCTTGTAAAATGGCGAGGTTGTTGTTCGCTGTTTGCTCTTATTATTATTCTAATTGCGCACGTCAGAGTTTTAAGTGAAGCAGTTTAACGTAAAGTCAATACTAACTGGTTTAAGCCAGAGATGCTTGCGGTGCAATTTTATTACAAATAGATTTACGTGGTGAGAATGCGATTCAAATGGAGGCAAAGTGCAATGTCTGTTTTATTTATGCAAAGATTACTTTTCTTGGATTTTTCTAGTTTTGCATTAATCCATATTTCAGAAAACATGTCTAGAAGTTTGCTCACAAAGAGGATTATGTTTGGTAGTGTCAAAGATGAAGTAGCCGCAATAATTTCTTAATACATACTCAAAATGTCTAGTAGAAATACGATATTATATTTTATACCGTCATATGTTCAATATCAAAACAGAAAGAAATGCGATCTCTTGACTTGCAAAGGAGTAAGCGAAGAATAAACAGGACAATACTAGTTTTAACCAGTTAGGATGTTGTCGGTCGGATTTAGGAATTGAATACTTTCGTTTGATTACTGAACCCGGTGCTCTACTTGGTTTTTCTTGCCCCTTGAGAATCCCAAAAGCTTAGACGATTCCAAACCGGAAATCTCCAGTTGACTTTCTCAATCTTTTTCACTCAACTGATTTCCATTACCGTTCTGTAACGTGTTGTATACAAAAATTTTGAAACTCTTTTCATTCTAGCCAAACTATACTTAAAGTCAATTGAGTTTTATGAACACAGTATTGTGCGGAATTCTATTCTGATGATTTTATCTCGCGGTGTCTGTTTGTTGACCTCGTGTCCAATTTGGTATTTCATGCAAACGTATAATACATTGTTAGTAGTACCCTTTTTGCAAAGCCAGTTCCGCTAACAACTCATAAAGATTCTTCTAGAGTAGGTAAAACACATTTACTCCAATGGTGTGTATTATATCATTGGAATTTATTTTACGACTATGTTTATAGCACACCAGCCTTGATTTAAATGTGTTTGTGTTTTGTTGCTGCATAACTTTGCCAAGTTAGTACAAAAACAACAAAACTGCCTACTTAAGGCTGTATATCTTCATTTATTCATTACATTCAAACATTCTTATATACAAATGAATCTAGCAAGGTACTATTTAATGCATTGACGTTATATATCTTCCGTTAACACAATAAACCAATAAAATTAAATCACATGTGAGACTTTAAGAATTAATAAAAAGAAAAATGCGTCGGCTCCTTTGAGAAAACTTTCTGTGTATACAATATGTTCAATTTACGACAATACTGTCCGTCGCGTGAGAATTAGAGCGCAAACTGTTACCCACATGAAAATAAACCTTGCACATCGACGAATATTATCTTATACGACACAACTGGAAGATGTGTCATGATTAGTAATGCTTCGAAGACAAAAACTTTCCAGTAGTACCTGTTAACTGTAAGATTCAGCAATATTTCTGAGAATTGGTACTGGACTGTCATATTGATGAATGAAATGATGATGATTGTTTTTCACGCTACAAAAAGTGTCTCTCTCACTCTCATAAACTTTGTGCATTACTAGAAGTGCAGTGTCTAATGTAATGAGACCTATGTCATTATTATTTTCAGATTGCAACGTCAACATCCACCGTCACTGCACAAACCAAATCCAGGACAATTGTCTCGGCTCCAGTCAAAAGAAGGATAAAGCCAATGACAAATTCCGAAAGTTCAAAGAAAAAATTCGCCCTGAGAAAGACCCAAAACGACGTAGTAGTAGCAATTGGTCAAGTAAGCTTTACTTTCACATCACTATACTGTACATTTATATCTCACCCGACAAACTTAGTCCAATAATATAAAAATACTACATTTATCCCTCCACTTATCCAGCCGTGACTGCTTCCTCGTCTCTTTGAAAAAGTTTTCTCATCATCCTCCCATTATTTAAGTATAAAACTTTTACCTGCGCTTTCACTTTTTCTTTTATGCCCCCGGATTTATTTTACAAAGATCACTCCAAGCAAAACCTGACGCCAAATGTAGTTCAACGAACTTTAATGTGTTTTGTGCTGGTCATGTTTATTTAAATGGGTGTTTATGTTGTTTATACAGTGCGAAAATACGCAGAGGAGACTTTGGCAAATCATTTGGGAGCTGGAGACAGCGAACAAGGTAAGAGAGATTTATCTCAAGATTTATTTGATAGACACAGCGCGCCTGTTATCATTTATCATTCATTAGCCATCTCATCTCACACAGAAATGCCTTATGGCTTTAGTTTGACTGCGAGTATGTGGTCAGGTCATAAACATCGCCGGGATGTCGCCGTAAAAAAAAACTTTGCACAGTTTTCACCAGCCAAGCTATCCACGTGTCTAGCAAAACATTGTAATAATAGTAGTGATCTACAAAAGCGCAGTAAAACTGTGTCATAAATGTGCCACATTTCATATTAATTCCATCAAGTAGCAGCTATTCAGTATAGCTTTTCTATATGTCACTTCCATTATAGTACTACTACCTTTCTACACCGGAAAAATAAAAATGCACAGCATGAAGGTAAAGTGTAGTATGATCGAGTTTTGCAAAGTAACGTCCGACTAGATAACTAGGTCATATCGCAAATAATCATTACAAAAAGGCCACAGCCAGCCATGTATACTCAACCCAACACAAGAGGATTCTATCATCATCTCATGGCTTTCTTCATTCACGAATATTACATTACTCTATACCTACATAAAACTATCATGTGCATATACCTAAGCTTACAACCTATCTATACATAGACACCTTTACCTTGTATGTCTGAACGAAAGGCTATAAAATATAGGTACATACTACATACTATACAAAATTGTAGTATTTGTAGTATATACATTTAACCTACTGGAAATACAATATACAGATATGTACATGGTGGTTGTTCCATAATGAAGTACTTAATTAAAATAGTCTCACTGGGTATATAAACGAAAGTGTTAGCTTCTAAGCGAAAGCTCTGCGAGTATGTGAGTCGAGCAAGGACGAAGTTATTTCCTTGTATTTTATTTTTCCGGGGCTTTTTAGTGTTGTAGAGCACAGCCGTTTTTTTACTCAACACAAACAAGTATAACTACTTTAGTGTAATGGTAATACTACTAGGTAGTCTACTACAGTATAGAACTAAATACATGAAGAAAGTGTTCCAACTCACATCACAAGTAAACCGGCTATGTTTTGTAGCTGTACTATTCTATGACCATGAGTGTTTCAACCAGCCAAGAAAATTTCCGCTTCCTGTGTGTCAGAAATGGACGCACATAATATTGCTACACGGATTCGGATTATATTGTAGAGTACAGAGTACAGTAAAAGCACAAGAGTAAAAAAACGTAAAAAAGGAACAAGAAAGTTGAGTGAAAGTAACGCAAAGTGTTATGACATGGCACGTTGTGTTTGTATCAGAGGATGGTGCTCATGTTATGTTTACTTAGAGATACACACAAGTAAATGTAATGGCTAATGTAATGGTCAACACGAGAGAGAGAGAGAAGAAAGTGGTGTGGAGTATTATTTACTGTGTAGTTCACACACTTGCTTGTATATAATATGTAGTTCTCTCTCTCTCTGAGTGAGTCTAGGATGAAAAAACAAGGCTGTCACTGACAGACGCTCAAAATGTCCATTGTTTGTTTTATTTTATTTTCATTGACGATTCCGCTCAAGAGTTCGTTACACTTCCTTCTCCCGCACCACCGCAATTAAATCTACACAGATAAAGCTAAACGTGTTGTTTGCAATAACGATGATTCTGGACTAGCTGGACACTTTCGTGTCCAAATGTCCACTTGCTCTTTACACTAACGTTGATTTCAACTTTCAGCTTACTTTTTATAGCCAGTACGATCATTTTGAGGAATAGAAACATTGTGCTTGAGTGAACGAAAATATTATTACTTTTTTGTTAGTTTGCATAGACTTTTTCAATGTCTATCAACATTCATTTACTACTAGAATATAAAATATGGATTGATAAAATAACTGAGTAGCTTAAAATTCTTTTTTACAGAATCTACATAATATTTTATTATTAAACTTTTTTGGAGAATGAATAACAAGTTGGGGATCAGCTTGAGCTTAGAAGTAGATTAGACAGTTTAGACAGCAGACCATAGCAGCATAAATATTACAAACCGCAATATTTCAATAGAATAATTAGTAATAGTAATTGGTAGTATATTATCATGCTATTATGCTTTTATGTCACATAGGTAGTTGTTTTTTCGTTTGTGTGTAATTTAGGAAAGTGTTGTTATATACATCACGGGTGTTTCCTTACAGTCCATGAAATGTAGAAGTAGGTGATATGAACGATAAAAGAGCAAACAGTTGGTAGTATATTTTTCCGATTCACTGTACACAAAGATTGTTTTGTTGTGACAGTGCCACAGTAGCTGTGTCGGTGTAGAAATTAATTTCTTATTAAGGACAATCTGGTATTGTTTGCTGTAGTATTAATAAACTACATAGAAAAGCACAAATGACCTGTTGAGATCAACAATATACATAACAAGTTATGACATATAAATATTGTACATGATACTTCATACTTATAGACATTGACTGTACAACACATCGTATATTTTTATGCTGTAGTAATAGACGTCATCTTAATTAGAGCTGACAAAAATAGGTCAGGACATTCCAGATATTTCATCAGAGAATTCCAATGAGATTCCAGGATATTTTTCTGAATCGTCTCCAGTGTTCTAAAACATCGGAGAAAATTTGTGCATTTATTTTTCCTATGTATATTTAGTAAGTACAAGTACTTGGACAAAAATGCTTTTGAACTTTTGAAGTACACTCATTATTAACGTAGTAGCATTTTACAGCAGATTACTTGTATTTTCTTAAGGGGATACTTAACTTGCAAATCTCTACAATGTTTCCCAAATACTACTACAATAAAGTCATTATCTTAAATAGAGATAGTCTGGTTGCAATGGTGTCAAATGATAGCCATTTGCCTAACTTATGTGCCTACTCCCAATTGACCCAAATAAAGAAGTCTCCAGTAAATGTTGGCAAACCGAAAGCTCTGTATTTTGTGCGATGGCAGATTTAATCTGCAACCTAGTCACTTTGCTTTCTATTCTACACAACATAGAACTGTCCAATTATTCCCATTGCAAAATTACAGTGCAGTAATACATACCTATATAATTTTCTCAGCTCCTCCACCAATTACATGTTGATTCATCAAATCCAATTTTTGTCAAGGCTGTACCTTCTGCTTTGTTCATCGCATTTTTGTCAAGTGCTAGTGAAGCGGCAACAGTAATTAAATTAATTAACAGGGGGGTCCTAAGCACAGAACAGACAACTGCACGAACTAATAAGTCTTTCTTTTGCAGTTGTAATTCCAGGCACGTATTATTTAACAGTAGGTATAGAAATGAAGGCCTTGAGAAGGAAATCTGTTAATCAATACAATTAAATGTTATTACAGTTTTGCAGATATTCCATCAGTTTGGTAGGTCTACTTTCACTTATTAACTTGGTATATTATATGCCATACAGTACAGTACCTTTATTTTCAAAGACTTTGATTTCAAATGCGTTATTTTACAGATATAGAATTTATTTCTGTCCTTGTAGTATTGTGAGGAATTGGAAGTATGTATAGAAGTCCAGAAATGGAGTATCCTTATTTAATTGGTGCTGGAAATGAATTCCATTTATGTACAGTACACTGTACAGTATTCCCTGTAGCACTGTATTTGAATACAGTATAATAAAGCATTCAAGAGAAATGCATGTCTTTTCACTTTGAAATTAGATAGGTTTTCATTATGTTTTCAATTGAATAGAACTAGAAGGATGGTGGTTGTTCCGTTACGTTAATCTGCGTAACTACGTACTACGTAAGATATTGAATGAGGAATGTGTATGGAATCATGGCATTGAATTGTTTGAACAAAGGGATCTATTTTCATCTTAGTTGATGGGGAAGCTTTTCAGATTGGTTTAGATGCTTTTAGATCAAATAAAATCGCATAAAGTCCATGCAGCCAAGCAAGTAGTGTATTTAGGTCGAATGAGTTTGATTACTACCCATAAGGCAAGGCCAAATTGTACTGCAGTGTATGTTTAGTCGAACCGGGAGCTGTATTTTGTGTGTATTGGAAGAGAATTGAGCTTTTTATAGCACTCTAAGCTTCTGGAGCATTCATCCATCCACTTTATGGATTGAATGGACACTATTTGTACATACATACTTACATGTGACCTTAGAATGATGTCAGTTACTTACTATATAAGCTATAGGACTAGTTCTAGCACAATTGGAAACGGAATTGGCAGATTTACATGGACAAATGAGCAGCTTACTAACTTAGCGTTGGACGAGATATTACTCTGAAATCAAATTCCCAATCGCCATTGTTCCAATTTCAATGTAATTTACAAAGATAGTACTACAATGCAGTAGCAATAATTGACAAATAAATCCATTTCTAGTATGCTTAATACGTACAAGTATAAGTATAAAATATATTTTGTATTAAGTGTATGATCATGTTGATTTTATCTGTGTTCAGTATTACGATAAACTACTACAAGTAGTAACTATTACATATGGGTCGCGAATTGTGTGCGATATCTGTATTGAAAATGCCATTTAAACTGTCAAGGACTATATTGGGAGCGAATTGCATGTTATCTGCAGAGAAAGTTTGAACTCACACAGTGACAATCTGACAATGTCAAAGAGAAACGGAATTCTGGGTGAAAGGAAACAAGAAAGTCTGAGCAAATTTTAGTTAACGACCGACTGTCTATGTAACTTTACATGAGGAAAGGGAATTCAACTCCCAGAGAGAAACAGAGAAAGAAAGTGTGTTATGTGATGTGGGGCAAAAATGTTCTTTGTTTTTCTTCATTTCACTCTGACAGTTATACGTATATGTACTGCAATACGTATTGTACGTTTCTTTCCATGTGTAAAACATAAATTGTACAGCAACTTATTGTACATTTTAGGAATTTTTGCACTTTATCATACATTGACCCGTTATTGTTTTTGTATCTAGATATTGCATGTTTCTGTACAATATGTAGCTATTTACAAATGGAAAATAGTTTCATATTTTATTTTTTTCTAAGAACTGTTCCGAGTGTTTTGACATTATCTACTTATCAAAGTGTTTCATTTCTGTCAGTTAAATATACTGGGTGATTTCTACGGGTGATTATTATTCCGGAACTTTTCTATTACAGCCATATTTTAGACTAGGATTGTGTCACTATATAGTTAAAAAAGTTTCTTGATAATAATGGAATTCAATTGAGTCTCTGTTGAGAAAAAATGTATAGACTGTAGGTTTACAGAGTATACACCTATGTGCATAATTTGTACATTGGCAACATTAACCCAATACTATTGTAACCTAGATGAATAATTTATTACTTTAAGTCTGTCTTCTTACAAACCAATTTCAGAAAGTCCTATTTATTGAAGTACATATTATGTCTTAATATAAACTTTATGAGGCTAAACATGCGACAAAAGTGGTACATTTATGCCACAATAGCAATGTATTGATTGAGCTAATGTTTTAAGCATTGTATTGCACTATTTCGGTCAATATCACGTTAAATGCTTAATAATATTTTGTTTCAAAAGCTTTTCTTCTCTTTTGTTCTTCATTATGTATATTTGGTGTATTTATATTGGAATTGTTGTTTTTCTCGTGATGATTGTAACTCATTGGTATCTGGGGGTCAACTACTGCAGTGTGACACAGCACAAATAATATTAGAAAGTACGCGTGTTCGATACACATTAAAAATGTACACAGTTCTTGGTACAAAAGGTAAATGTATCTACACTATACGCATTGTTCCATTTACATTCACCTTATGATTGGGTATGCAATGTCAAGCGTGCAAGTACATAGAGTAGATGTACACCTTGTCTTGCTGTTTGGCGTATTATTTACTTCATACCTGCTGAAAGCATAACGAAAGCACTTATTGCTCAAAGTAAGTGTGTGATATGTAAATATCGACTAGTTCAAAGAAAAGAGGGCTGTGTCTGATTGTGAGTCACGATAATTTTGCATTTACACCGAGAAATACTCAATTCTCCAGCCTTTGTGCCAACTGTATGTATTTGTATTCGATGTTGTTTTCTTATTCGTTTCCGTGGATTACTTATGTCGAATAAGAAATATTGTACTTACTTCATTTTCTTCACATGCACGGTTATCTCGCTTAAGGTGTACGTGTTGTGTGCCAGATTCTATCAAGAGTAGTGTGAGTTGTTTCTACGTAGATAATATTGCCCGTATACTCACACCAAGTTCCTTAGAGATTAATGAAGAGGTACTCATACTACTGGATTTTAGAGTTTAAATGGAAAAATCTTGAACACATTTTTGGGTCATTCATGTTCATTGTTTATCAGACATTTTCCTAGTTTATTAAGTAGCGACGAAGGAGCGGATTTATACGAATGGCATTCCATTCTGTCTGTCTGTCTGTCCGTCTGTCCG
>JAQFYB010000275.1:0-64492 GCA_034694085.1 Pogonognathellus longicornis
TTTTTTAATCGCTTCACAATAAAAAGAATTTTATTTACTTGATTCAAAATTGTACTAAGGAGGGAGTTAGCCGTTCTTAATACGAGAAATTGTTAAGCTTTTAATTATCAAAACCATTATACAATTGGCTTATTATGTAAGATAATCTTTGTTATTGGATTTTGTTATAATTGTTTTATATTTAAAATTAACATAAAAAGAAAATACTGAAACTGATTCTGTAAAGGCCCCAATATTTATTATTATATTATTATTTTGTACATTATTTTTGCAATTTTTGTATATTATTTATTTCATTCGTTACGTCGTAAGAATAAATATTTTTTTCCTAGATAATTTTTACAATTTTTTTGCATCCGTTTTTAAGCCACTTCCACCCTCCGAAATAAAATCTGTATACGGCCATTATTTGATCAATCATAAGAATTTATTTATTTGTACACACAGTTATTTATCACTATCACCTTCATTCAATAAAAGGATTAAAACTCATTAAAAGGAGAGAAAAAATTGCCAAAAGTAAACAGCAGGTGTGGCTGGTATGATGATAACTATTTAAGTATATTTATTATAATAAGATTTTTCAGATAATTAAAGTTAGTGTTTTTATAGGTAGAATATAGAACCAATGCAATATGCAATGCAAATAATTTTTTAGACTCGGGTAATAACATTTGAAAATGTTGATTGGATTTTGCAGTTTATTAAAATATATTAATCCAATTAAACTATATTAGGGTACTGGCCCTGGTAAAATTACCAAGTATTACAAAATTCCCATCAATTACCATGATTCAACCTGCAAGCAGTAAGTTTTGTGAGCCAGGACATTTTTATCAGGATCAAACTTTAGTATAACTTCAATATGTATAACGAACGACATTATTAAAATATTATGTTATCGTTAGTTTCATTCGAATTGATTAGACGGTAAGTCATTTCTTAAGGTTCCATTAGGGAAAAATAATCTGTGAAGTCTGAAGACTGAAAGATTCCTTATTCCTATACACTCATCTCCATGTATCGTAGAATTCAAATTGAAAAAAAATATGTATTGTTATTTACACGTATGTAAACTATTTTAGCTAAAAAAATTAGCAAAATTAGGAACAAAGAAAATAAATTTAATATTGGTGCAACTCCAATTGTGCAAAAACGATGTTTACAAAAATTGCTTGATGCTGAAGTTATAATTGAAAGCCGAGATAACGTTCTCCATGTTTAAATTTTGTTTTTAATAAACTGAATGAATGCTATTTTTGGAGAGGCAATTTATCAAAAGAAATACAATGAGCATTAATATCGATTTGTCTCAACTTGAAAACACTCCATGTGAAAACAAAAAATCCAGCATAATATTTGCATCATTTTATTCATTTTTCATTAATAGTGGATATTATATCTTCTTAATTCCTTTCAAAATCTCTTGGAATCAAATCAAATATGAGATCAAAACAAATCGTTTTCAAAAGGTAAATTTTTAATTGTAAAAAATAATTTTTTATATCGTATAATATAAATTAAAAAACTTAATTTATTTTATTCTAGATTATTTGCGTAACTGTTCACATTTTAATTGTACTGTCAAGTTTAAACTGTCTGATTACCTTTTTCACAAAACGTAATTTTATTTTGCAAGACAGCGACTATTTTATATTTTTTAGTATTTTGTGCGAAATCAGCTATTTAATTTTTGTTTCTTACGTCTTCTGGTTTCGCCAGAATTTTTTCTTTCGCATATTAGAAAGGGTGGACAAAAATAGCAAAATATGGAAAAATATTGTATTAACCAAAAAAATCGACGATTCGTACAAAGCCAAGAATGGAAATATTTTGAATAAGCGTTGTCGTTTTCTGTTCTTATCTTACCCGTCCGACAAACTTTGTTTATGGATTGGCAGGATTTGTTTTATTGTAATATGCGTATGCAATATTCAAGCTCACCACAATTTCTTTGAATTCGTATCCAGTTTAAGCAGCATATCAAATATCAATCTGGAAACCCTCTTTCATTCCATTTTTTCGATATTGTCGGCATTTTCAAATACTTATCTTACTATTTGGGCACATTACGGAGACTTCAATTATCTTTTTATAGTATTGGCTACAAAAATAGTCGTGAACGATTATTTAGATGACATCATGCTAAACAAACACCCCGTGGATCAAGTAAATTAATTATTAATTTTCAAGTGCTATTTTATAGAATTGTAATTATGTCTGTCTTTCGGTTTGTTGTGCAGAACAATTAATATATCTAGTAATACGTTCAATTATCAAATTTTGCATTTCTTGTCTCTGGTAGTGCTTTGGGTTAAAGCATAGAACGGGAGATTGAAAAGCTATGGTTAAAATATTAATAAGCTGTGGCTCAGGCACGTACCCAGGATCATAATTTGGGTGGTGCACAGCAAGGTTGTATACAAAAATTAATTATTGGAAAAGCAAATTGCGAATATTAGGTTTAATTGAATCAATAATAGCGCTTTTCAATGAAATGAATTAGGTCAACACTAACCTAAAACGCATCAAATCCGCGCGTAGAAGGAAATTTTTTCTAAATTTTTGAGCCTTTTTGGCAAAATAACTCAATTATTTTAGCAGTCTGGGGGGTGCACGTACAGTACACCCCCGTAGGTACTACGCGCATGCTGTGGCCATCTACTGTAGGCTTTAGCTACTTAAATCTTTGTTGTAATTTAGTTTGTTTAGATTAAATTGTCTGAAATTCAAAAATAATTTATTTTGCTCATTCATAGTTTTAAATATTTGTATATTTAAAATGAATTTTAGATATTCACAAGTTTCATGAAAATGAAGTCCAGTATGGATACAATGAATGAGGAAATTGGGGTGTTGGTGGTTTTGTATACAATTGGCGGAATGCCATACTACGCAATAAATTTTGCAAACTTGTTAGTCATAACCAGTCCTTTGGAAAAAATATTGGCTATATTTTACATCCTTTTTCTTCTTTTCACTCTTAATATAGCAGCAAACGCCAATGCTGCGGTAATCTATTTATTACCTACCTACCGTATAAATTGCGTTTGCATATTTATGTAATCGTAAATATATTATGTGAATAAAATATTCTTCCTAAAATAATCAATCATAATTTTAGGTAAAAGATTTGCAATCTTGGATTTCTAGTGATAGAATTTTGAGTATTCCTCAACAGCATTTAAACGTAATTTTGCACTCAATAGCGTCGGATGACATTGGGCTAAAAGGAATAAATTTTTTTACTATTACTCATAAATTTGTTGGAACGGTAAGAATTGTAAATAGTAACATTATTTTTATTTTATAATAATTTTTCTGGTCCTGAAATTAGGTATACTACATACATACTTCGCATACCTATAATATTGATGTAATAAAAGTATTAATTGCTCATGTTTTGTTGATCTATGAACAAGGCGGTTGGAACGATAATTACATTTTCACTTGTGCTTACACAACTTCGAAATGTAAAAGTAAACACTGTTGGATTTTGAGATTATAATATTACTTTGCCATTTATTGATAGATGCTCCTACACACAAATATTTTACCTAGTCTCAAAAGTAAAATTAATATTTGTTGTCAATTTCCTATAATTTCTGTCACCTTGATTTGTTATATTATATGTACTAATGTACTGGTATTTGTACTGGTTGGGGTCAATTTCGCCTGAAACCGTTTCGTCTGAAGGGGTATGTGCGTTTTCATCGAATTGAAAAAGGATGAGAAGTGACATTTCGCCTAATAGCATCATTGTTGTACAGAATGAGTGTATTGTTTGTCAAAAAGTTTACATCAAAAGAGTTAAGTACATGTAATTAGATAAAGGTTCAGTATTGAAGGGAATAGTGGGGGCTTGTCCCATTTTCCTATGGATGTAGATTCCAGGTACTTCAAAAATTTTAATAACGAAGAATCGTTAAATCTGGCCCTTACATCATATGGGGGCACGAATGCCAATGCTATTACAGAACGAACTTGTAGTTTTACATTGCTGTTAGGATTTTCATATTCGGATTTTAAGCCTATTCCTACAATTTTTTTGTAAAAGCATTGACCTGAATGAAAAAGGAAACCATATATAATGGCAGCTGGCCAAACAGTCTTAATAGCATTGATTACTGCTTTGCAATGCTATGTCGTGTACAAACGCCAAGCAATAATTAAAGTGAAATAGATATGTCAAATGAATATGAAAAATGAGCCATCTCTATAATATGCTGATCCTGTGTGCTAATCCATGAATACAAATTTGATGAAAAGGTACTGTGAACTTAAATTCATGATTTTGTTTTCGATGAAACTGTTCTGACATTTCGACTCAGGCGAAATAGTCCGGTACCATTTGTACTCCATTCCACTGATTTGTAATTGTAAATTGTTCAAATGATTTATTATTGAAACATTTAGGTAATCGCTTCACAATAAAAAGAATTTTAGTTGCTTGATTCAACATTGTATTGCGGAGGAAGATAGCCATTCTTTATGCGATAAATTTTTAAACTTTTCATCGTCAAAAACATCATGCAATTGACTAATTGTGTAAAATAATCTTGTTTTTGGATTTTGTTATAAATGTTTTGTATTTAAAATTAACATAAAAGAAAATACTAAAACTGATTCTGTAAAGGCGCCCATATTTATTATTATTATAGGAGGTATTATTAATAATTTGTATCATTATTTTTGCAATTTTTGTATATGTATGTTCGTTACTTCGTTAGAATAGAAAATTTTACAACTTTTTTTTCATACCTTTTTAAGCCACTTCCACCCGACTAAATAAAATCTGTATACGGCAATTATTGATCAATCATAAATATATATTTATTTAAGTACCTACGCAAATATTTATCACCTTCACTCAATAGAAGGATTAAAACTCATTCAAAGTAGAGAACGATTGCCAAAAGTAAACAGCAGGTGTGGCTGTATGAGTATAAGTATATTAAAATAAGATTTTCTGATTGATTAGTAGAGTTTGTGTTTTTATAGGGAGCAATTATATAGAATAAATGCAATGCAAATAATTTTTTAGACTCGTGTAATTCCATTTGAAAATGCTGATTGAATTTATAAGTTCTTTAAAATATATTAATCCAATTAAATTCCCTTTGAGTGCTGGCACTAGTACTGGTAACAATATTTACTAAATATTATCAAATTCTCATTAAATACCATGATTCACCCTTCAAGAAATAAGTTTAGTGAGCCGGGACATTTTTCATTATTAGATTACACTATTGTGTATACGAATTCAATATAGTATAATAACGAACCACGTAATAAAATATGTTTAGGTTAATTCGAACTGATTGTAAGGTAAGTCACTTCGCAAGGTTCCATCAAGGAAAATATAATGTGTGAATTCTGAATACTGAAGGATTCCTAATTCCTATAATATAATCATTTCCATGTATCGTATAATTCAAATTGAAAAATAAAATAATTTCTTTGTATAGTTATTTACACATATAAATGTTTTAGTCGAAAAAAGTAGCAAAATTAGGAACAAAGAAAATAAATTAACTATTGGTACAATTCCAATAATTCTCCTTTTTACTGCATTTTTGCATTTATAACTATCTTATTTCGTGCAAAAACGATGTTTACAAAAATTGCTTGATGCTGAATTTATAATTGAAAGCCGTGATAACGTTCTCCGTGTTTAAATTTTGTTTTTAATAAACTGAATGAATGCTATTTTTGAACAGGCAATTTAGCAAAAGAAATACAATGAGCATCAATATCGATTTGTCTCAACTTGAAAACACTCCATATGAAAACAAAAAATCCAACATATTATTTGCATCATTTTATTCACTTTTCATTAATAGTGGATATTATATCTTCTTAATTCCTTTCAAAATCTCTTGGAATCAAATCAAATATGAGATCAAAACAAATCGTGTACAAAAGGTAAATTTTTAATTGTAAAAAATAATTTTTTACATCATATGATATAAATTAATAATACTTAATTTATTTTGTTCTAGATTATTTGCGGAACTATTCACATTTTGATTATACTGTCGAGTTTAGACCATTTAGTTACCTTTTTCACAAAGCGCCATTTTATTTTACAAGACAGCGACTATTTCCTATTTTTTAGTCTTTTTTGCGGATTCAGCTATTCATTTTCTGTTTCTTACGGCTTCTGGTTTCGTCAGCAATTTTACTTTTGCATGTTGGAAAGGGTGGACAGAAATAGCAAATGGAAAAATATTACATTAACCAAAAAAATCGACGATTCGTCCAAAGCCAAGAATGGAAATATTTTAAATAAGCCGTGTTGTTTTCTGTTCTTATCCTACCCGTCCAACAAACTTTGGTTATGGATGGGAAGGATTTGTTTTATTGTAATATGCATATGTAATATTCAAGCTCAACACAATTTCTATGAATTCGTATCTTGTTTAAACAACATATCTAACATCAATCTGGAAAACCTTCATTCCATTTTTTCAATATTGTCGGCATTTTCAAGTACTTATGTTACTATTTTGGCACATTACGGAGACTTCAATTATCTTTTTATAGTTTTGGCTACAAAAATAGTCGTGAAAGATTATTTAGATGACATCATTCTAAACAAACAACTTATGGATCAAGTAAATTAATTATTTATAAAGTTGCAAGTGCTATTTTATAGAATTGTAATTATGTCTGTCTTTCGGTTTGTTGTGCAGAAAAATTAATATATCTAGTAATACGTACAATTATCAAATTTTGCATTTCTAGTCAGTGGTAGTGCTTTGGGTTAAAGTATTAATTAGCTGTGGCTCATGCGCGTACACAGTATCATAATTTGGGGGTGCATAGCAAGGTTGCAAAATAAAAAAATTAATTTTCGTAAAGTCAAAATAACACAATTGTTTTAGCAATCTGGGGAATGCATGCACCCAGTTTACCCTCCCCCTGGGTACGCGCATGTTGTGGCTATCAAATGTACCGACTGTACGCTTTATAGCTACTTTATTATTTCTGTTGTAATTTGGAATAGTTTGTTTGCATTCATTGTCTGAAAATCAAAAACATTTTATTTTGCTCATCATAGTTTTAATTATTTGTTTATTTAAAATGAATTTCAGATATTCACAAGTTTCATGAAAATGAAGTCCAGTATGGATACAATGAATGAGGAATTCGGAATAATGGTGCTTTTGTATACAATTGGCGGAATGCCATACTACGCAATAAATTTTGCAAACTTGTTAATCGTAACCAATCCTTTGGAAAAAATATTGGCTATATTTTACATCCTTTTTCTAATTTTCAGTCTTAATACAGCAGCAAAGGCCAATGCTGCGGTAATCTATTTATTACCTACCTACCTATCCATTGCGTTTGCATATAATATTATGTACAAGGCCGTACCGAGGGGGAGGCTTAGGGGCTTAAGCCTCCCCCTGGATTTTTAAAATTCCACTAGAAATTGTTATTATTTTTGTTGAGCATGATACAATGATATTATTATAGGTAAAACCTTGTTTTCTGTCTACAAATTGAATTTAGTGTACCAGATAGTTAGCTTTAGATACCCTTAAAAAATTATAGCAATATATCTCAAGTTGCATACAAAAATTGATAAATGGTTCATATTTCATATAACATTTTACAATGCATTTCCAGCTAGCCTCCCCCAAATAGAAATCCTGGGTACGGCCTTGATTATGTAATCGCAAATATATTTTATGTGAATTAAATAATCTTCCTAAATTAATCAATTTTAGGTAAAAGATTTGCAGTCTTGGATTTCTAGTGACAGAATTTTGAATATTCCTCAACAGCATTTAAACGTGATTCTTCATTCAATAGCTTCGGATGACATAGGACTTAAAGGACTCAATTTTTTTACTATTACTCACAAATTTGTTGGAACGGTAAGAATTGTAAATAATAACTTATTGATTTTTATGGTCTTGAAATTAGGTACATATACACTTTACATAGGTACCTATAATATTAATGCTCTAAAAGTATTAATTGCTTATTTTTTGTTGATCTATGAATAAGGCGGTTGGAATGATAATTACATTTTCAATTGTGCTTACGCAACTTCGAAATGTAAAAGTAAACACTGTTGGATCTTGACTTGAGATATTAATATTAATATGCTATTTATTGATAGGTGCTCACACACAAACATTTTACATAATTTAGCCTCAAAAGTAAGTTAAGTAATACCTATTAATAGTTGTTGTCAGTTTCCTATAATTTCTGTCACCCTGAATTGTTAAATGTACTAATGACTTGCTATTTGTACTCCTTTCCACTGACTTGTAAATGTAAATTGTTCAAATGATTTATTACTGAAACATTTTATTATGTAATCGTTTCACAATAAAATTAATTTTATTTACTTGATTCAAAATTGTATTGCGGAGGAAGATAGCCAATAATAGCCATTCTTTATTCGAGAAATTTTTAAGGTATCATCATCAAAAACCTTATACTGTTGACTAATTATGTAAAATAATCTTTGTTATTGGATATTGTTATAAAAGTTTACTATATTTAAAATTAACATAGAAAGATAATACTGAAACTGATTATAAAAAGTCCGCCATATTTATTAATTATTATTATTTTATACATTGTTTTAGCAATTTATGTATATACCTATTATTTATTTCATTCGTTACTTCATTAGAATCAATAATTATACAATTTTTTGCGTACGTTTTAAGCCATTTTCACCCTCCGAAATAAAATCTGTATACAGCCATCAATTGATCAATCATACATATTATATTTATTTAGGTACGCAATTTTTTATCACCTTCGCTCAATAAAAGGATTCAAACTCATTAAAAGTAGAGAATGATTGTCAAAAGTAAACATAGCAGGTGTGGCTGGTATGAGTACCTACCTATATAAGTATATTACTAATATTTAATAAGATTTTTCATGTTCATTAGCACATAGTAAAGTTAGTATTTTTATAGGGAGCAATTATATAGAACAAATACAATGCAATTAATTTTTTAGACTCGTGTAATACCATTTGAAATTATTGATTGAATTTATAAGTTCATTAAAATTTATTAATTCAATTAAATTGCTTTTGGGTGCTGGCACTAGAACTGGTAACAATATTTACAATTAAAAAATTCTCATTAAATACAATGATTCACCTCATCCTGCAAGAAGTCAGTTTAGTTAGCCGGGACATTTTTCATTATTACACTATTGTATACAAATTCAATATGTGTGTATAACGAACAACGTGATAAAATATTATCTTTAGTTTCATTCGATCTGATTAGTGTGATTAGACGGTAAGTCACTTCGCAAGGTTCCATTAGGGAAAAAATAATCTGTGAAGTCTGAAGACTGAAACATTCCTAATTGCTATACACTCATTTCCAAGTATCGTACAATTAAAATTGAAAAAAAATAAAATAATTTCTTTGTATAGTTATTTACACATAATTATCTAAATGTTTTAGTTGAAAAAAGTAGCCAAATTAGGAACAAAGAAAATACATTAAATATTGGTATACAATTCCAATAATTGTCCTTTTTACTGCATTTTGCATTTACTAATAATATAACCAATGTATTTAAACAAATTTAAATACATTGAATATAACTATCCTATTTCGTGCAAAAACGATGTTTACAAAAATTGCCTGATGCTGAAGATATAATTGAAAACCTAGATAGCTTTCTCCATGTTTAAATTAATGTGTTTTTATTAAATGTTTTTAATAAACTGAATGAATGTTGTTTTTGAGCAGGCAATTTATCAAAAGAAATACAATGAGCATCAATATCGATTTGTCTCAACTTGAAAACACTCCATGTGAAAACAAAAAATCCAGCATATTATTTGCATCATTTTATTCATTTTTCATTAATAGTGGATATTATATCTTCTTAATTCCTTTCAAAATCTCTTGGAATCAAATCAAATATGAGATCAAAACAAATCGTGTACAAAAGGTAAATTTTTAATTGTAAAAAATAATTTTTTATATCGTATAATATAAATTAATAGAACTTAATTTATTTTATTCTAGATTATTTGCGGAACTATTCACATTTTGATTATACTGTCAAGTTTAGACCATTTAATTAACTTTTTCACAAAGCGCCATTTTATTTTACAAGACAGCGAATATTTCATATTTTTTAGTCTTTTTTGCGAAATCAGCTATTTATTTTCTGTTTCGCCAGAATTTTTTCTTTCGCATATTAGAAAGGGTGGACAAAAATAGCAAGTGGAAAAATATTGTATTAACCAAAAATATCGACGATTCGTCCAAAGCAAATAATGGAAATACTTTACATAAGCGTGGTCGTTTTCTGTTCTTATCTTACGCGTCCGACAAAGTTTGGTTATGGATTGGAAGGATTTGTTTTATTGTAATATGCATATGTAATATTCAAGCTCACCACAAAGTCTTTGAATTCGAATTCGGATTCATTTTTAATAACAAATCAAACATCTATCTTGAAATCCTTCTTCATTCCATTTTTTCGATATTGTCGGCATTTTCAAGTATTTATGTTACTATTTGGTCACATTACGGAGACTTCAATTTTCTTTTTATAGTATTGTCTACAAAAATAGTCGTGAAAGATTATTTAGACGACATTATGCTAAACAAACACCCCGTGGATCAAGTAAATTAATTATTAATTTTCAAGTACTATTAAATAGTTTTGTAAATTTGTTTCTTTCGGTTTGTTGTGCAGAAAAATTAATATATCTAGTAATACATAGGTACTATAAAATTTTGCATTTCTAGTCTCTGGTAGTGCTTTTGTTTAAAGTATTAATGAGCTGTGGCTCAGGCGCGTACACAAGATCATAATTTGAAGGGGGGGGGGGGGCACAGCAAGGTTGTATACAAAAATTAATTTTTGGAAAAGCAAAATGTGAATATGAAGTTCAATTGAATCCATAATAGCGCTTTTCAATGAAGTCAATTAGTTTAGCACTAGCCTACAATACTTCGAATCCGCACGTATCGGGAATTTTTTCAACATTTTTGAACTTTTGTGGCGAAATAACCCAATTATTTTAGCAATGTGGGGAATGCATGCACCCAGTACACCCCCCTGTGTACGCGCATGATTTGGCTATCAACTGTACACTTAAGCTATACTTGATTATCTCTGTTGTAATTTGTAATAGTTTATTTACATTCCATTGTCTGAATTCAGAATTAATTTATTTTGCTCATTCATAGTTTTAATTATTTGCTTATTTAAAATGAATTTTAGATATTCACAAGTTTCATGAAAATGAAGTCCAGTATGGATACAATCAATGAAGAAATCGGACTATTGGTGGTTTTGTATGCAATTGGCGGAATGCCATACTACGCAATAAATTTTGCAAACTTGTTAGTCGTAACCAATCCTTTGGAAAAAATGTTGGCTATATTTTACATCCTTTTTCTAATTTTCAGTCTTAATACAGCAGCAAAGGCCAATGCTGCGGTAATCTATTTATTATACCTACTATACTTACCTATCAATTGCGTTTGCATATAATATTATGTACTCGTAAATATATTGTATGAATAAAATATTCTTCCTAAAATAATCAATCATAATTTTAGGTAAAAGATTTGCAGTCTTGGATTTCTAGTGACAGAATTTTGAATATTCCTCAACAGCATTTAAACGTGATTCTGCACTCAATAGCGTCGGATGACATAGGACTAAAAGGACTCAATTTTTTTACTATTACTCACAAATTTGTTGGAACAGTAAGAATTGTAAATTATAGTAACATTTTATCTTCTCCCTATATTATTTGTATTCTAAAACAATTAATCACTCAACTTGTATTGATTTTTATGAACAAGGCGATCGGGATGATAATTACATTTTCCATTGTGCTTGCGCAACTTCGAAATGTAAATACAAGCCAACTTCAACTAGCCAACATACATGAGCATTGAGGTACAAATAGTAGTATTCTCTTGATACTTGTGAATTCCTCTTTGACAATGGAAAACAAATTTTTTCCCTATTGGTCTCAACTGTAAAATCATAAATTCTGTAGTTGTAAATACTGTAATCTTTATTAAATTATGAAACAAATCATATTCTTTTTATTACTGCGAAATTTATTTATAATTGATTGATCATATATCATAACATAATGAATCAATGGCTCAAAAATATCTAAAAAGTAATAAATAGTAGTGTATCAATCAATTAATAATACGGGGATTAGTCAGGATTCTAAATTGACTAGTTGTGTAGTAGGTACCCACCTACTACACAACTAGAACTGGGTAAAATCTTCATTGTATAACTTTTAATGTGGAAGCAAATGCAAATGGCTAAAAAAGATAGAAGTAAAATGTTGAGTAGGGCGATTGCCCCCTTACCTACTCCCACGCACGCATACAGCATTATTGCAAATACGGAAATACGTAGCTATACGTATATATTTAATTAGGATATTCGAGTTTGCTTTACATTTTTATCATGCAAACGATTAAAAGCAGGCGCGTACGCGTAGCCAGGATTATATAGGGGGGGGGGGGGGTGCACAGCAAAGTTTTATTCAGAAATCCATTTCTTGGGAAAGCCAAAATCTCAATATTAAAAGTACAAATAAGTCTATAATCACGTGTAGAAACAAATATATAAGTGAATTTACAAAACCAAAATAAAATACATAACATTCGTGCGTAGCGCGAAAATAAAATTTTCCCGATTTTTTTCATATTTATGATCACATAAATTGGTTCTGGGATGCACATGCTCCCCCTTGGCTACGCGCATGTGACATAAATATGTACCTGATAGTTTAAAATTAATTGATAAATAAAAAATAATCAAAAAGTGCATGAATGCATATCATTAATTCAACAGGTTACATATATTATTTATTATTAATATTTTAACTCTTTAAACAGAAAAGGAAATATTTTATTAGCAATTAACAAAGGCATTTTACGTTACAGGATGTACTGAATGTGAGATTACAGAACAGATACAAGTTTATACAACATTATCGTTACACATCCTGTAACATACATACATGTACAGGAGTGAGTATGACATACAGTATGAGCGTATCAAGGAACTATGGTATGAGTGATTCCACTCACTCGCACTCACTCAACTCCAAGCCAACTTATTATCCAACTGCCACGAAGAAAATAAAATAACACGATGATTATTTTTATTACTGTAACAAGCAGAGCACACGTTGTTTGCATTAATATTTGCAGGTGGGAATGTCCAATAGTTTATATTCCAATCTAGGTCCAATCTGTATGAGTATTAGTTTGCAGTTTGCACCTGGAGATGCAACAAGTTTTTTAAATAGTAAGTGTCAGTCAAAAGAGTTTTTATTTTTATCTTCTTTCTTCTGCAATATAACAATGTTAAATGAATCAAACATGGAACATTGATTGTTTTTAATGTTTAAAAGGTAATCAATAAATGGTCGAGTTTAATTCTAACCTATTTTATTGATCATTAATACAATTTCCTATCATTGATTATAGATTATCTATTTGGAATTCGAAGACCTGGTTTGCGTGAGACAAAATGGATTTTGGCAGCGGAAGGAAAATTCGCGCTTGTTGGGAGTTTCCACATTCAGCAGAGAAGTTTTTAGGTTCAAATGACAATGACATAAGTAACAAGTTTTTTAAATGATTACCTCATAAGAATTATAAATGAATTATTATTCTACCAGATTTATGGCTCACAGAAATACAGTGCCGTTATATAACGCACCCTGATGATGACACTAGTGCAGATAATGAAATAATTCTGGCTGTGGAGGCGTCTACGAACCAGGGGGATAAATGTGGAGGAGGTGCGGTTTTATATTTTCCTGAGTCAAAAATTGGACGATGTTACCAAATGAACTTTTTAAATGATCTCGGAATTCACATTGATCGTGGAAATACTTCACAAGTTGAAATGCTCAATCTTCTATTTTCATTATGTCTGTTCAAACAAACTTTAGTCAACCGAAAGACCCTACGAATTCTCTTCGACAATGTTTCTATAAGGGATGATCACAAAGATTCTAATGATCCTATCGTGCGATCAACTAGAAAAATAATCAAATATCTGGAGAAAACAGGAACACAAATTACTAATGACTATCACAGTTGGTATGACTTTCGTCCTAAAGCTAACGATCTCCTGGAGCTAAGATTGATTGGAGTAGCTACAAGGCTGTCAAAAGGATTTCCTATACCTGAGTATAGCTATGAGTACAGCTGTTTTGCCAGCAATAGTTTTTACATGGTAAAAGGCGAAATGTTGAAGAAGCACAAACACTTGTTTAGTGGAGAATCAGCTAGCGAACCATCCGAGCACAAACTATCAGAACTATGTAATATAATTAATTGACATAATAGTTGCATATTTTAATATATACATTTGTGATTTTTTACAATCAGTTAATCAAAAATTGATATTGGATTTTTTTAGATTCGTATGAACGATTCCTGGAACGGGAACGCGCTGGTATACGGAAATATTATCCCGAGTCAGCTCGATATGGAGAATGGGAATTTTCATTTACCCCTGACGAATTTTTTGGTAAAGCAAACAAGAATACTTTTTATCCATTTAAGTATTTGTTGCTTTTATAATTACTTCTATTTTAATTGTTTGTTTCTTTTGATTTTCAGAACTCAAATACTCAAAACTATCAAATCTCAACACACAATACCCGGATGAGTACGAAATGATTTTAGCTGTGGACGCTTCCGCGAAAATCGGATCGAATTGCGGTGGAGGTGGAGTTCTACTTTTCCCACGATTGAAGCAAGCACTTTGCTATCAAATGAACTTTTTTAATCACTTAAATGTACATATAGACTACGGATGTTCTGCTGAGTTTGAAACTCTGAATTTGTTATTTTCTCTTTGCCTTTTTAAGCAAGCATTGATAAATCGAAAGAAATTAAAGATTCTTTGTGATAGTCAAAAATTGTTCAACGATAAGAAAAAATGCCCTATAGTTCACTCCATCAGATTGATTCTCCTGTACATGAAAGACACAGGAACTGAAATCCACAATATTGACAACTATTGCTTTTTGCCTGCGGATCTCTTGGAAGAAAGACTTGTTGGTGTGGCGGACATTCTATCAAAAGGAAAAGTCATTCCAGAGTTTAAAGATCATTATCAAATCCTTCAAGGCAACGACTTTTCTTTGATCAAAGAAGAATCATTTAAAAATTACGCTGACTTATTCACAAAAACGAAACCTAAAGAACTGCTACGTTCAGTAGAGTCCAGTGACCCAGGAGAATCTTCTGGAGAAGGAGCAACAAATGGAACATCTGAGGATGATCATAATACTACCATGAGACGACGACGGAACTATGCAAATAATTGTGACTGAAATAACAAACAGCATTAATGATGTGCTTTGCAGAAGATTTTACAGAAATATATTTTTAGGAGCTTACAATATGATATAATCTTTACACAGATAAACGGGAGTAGTCCAGAATGAAACCAAAAACTGTTTTATAGATTCCTAAATAATATTTAAGCAATTTTCAGTAGCAAATTATGTTAGTTTTCCATTCTTCGGCAACTATTGTTCGTAAAAGTATCTAATGCAGCTTTTGCCTCTTTACAGGGTGCAACGCATATGTAAGTCACCAAATTACTTGCCATGTTTGTATACAATGTAGAATTGAACTGAATTAAAGTGAAGAATTTATTATAAACCTACGACACATTCGTATACTGTGGCTTGGTGTATTTTAATGCAACTCTTGGAATGCAACGGTATACAAATTATGTGTATTGAGGAAAAGTACACCATATATATATAGTAGCCCAAGATATTGTATATATCACAACACATCGCATACCTAAGCATTACACACCTTCTTGCATGATGTTTCATTAATTTACTCACATACAAATACATTCTTCACATAAAAACATAAAAGTTTGATGTAGCACAATTAGTATCTAGTTCTATATCTATAAACGTTAATTACGACGAAACAATAAGGGCATATTATTATAAGCATGACACCATGACAGAATAGACTTAAATGTAATGTGTAAGTAGCCTGTAATTATTTTATTGTGTGTCTGTCTGTGAGAAGAGTAGTATTTTTTCATCTATTTCTCTGGTATGTCGTATGTATGTATCATCCAATCATATTATTATCATCCATTGTACTGTTTACATGTGTGTCCATAAACGCATAACATTCGTCGCATATTTTATTTCTTATTACGATCCTCCTATGTAGTTTACAATCCAAAATGTTCTTAGGAACGGGTTTTCATTAAATTAAAGGTCTGTAAGGTCTCATATTAATCATTTACAGCATGAACTAAACTTATCTTAAATAATCTTTATAATTCTTTCAACGATTTATTTTACAAAGGTGATTTTGACTTTTGGTTCTTAGAAACGGAATTGTGGTACTGCTTAAAAAATTGTTTTTGAATCATGGACAAGTGACAAACAAGTATTTATTTATACAATATAAATTTTAAATGATAAAAATATTTGTCTATTAGAAATACTAGCGAAAAAAATGTACTCGTAATATTTTGAGCTAGGAGTTTGATATTTTATAGAATTCCTAGCAGTATGTGTTAAGAGAGAGGCTATTATTATATTAAAAGCATACAAAGTATACAAACTTATCGCAATGTGCAATTTTTCTTATTGAACTACGTGAATGCAATTTTAGTGAAACTTGTCTACTCACACGGACAAAATGCGCATACAGGAAATTCGAAATTGTCCAGTACTATATAAGTTCTTAATTTTTTACCCTGGACAGAAACTCTTTAACTTTGTGTCTCAAAAGTATACTCCCAAATGAAAGGCTGCATGTAAAATAAATCCCATTTCCTACAAAAACGCATCGTTACTCATTTTGCACGCATACTCTACACATTTACTCAATTTATTCCCTATGTACGCACAAATTGGCTTTGGTACAATACTCTCAGCGATTTTCGACAATTTCCTCATCACATGTTGCGAAAACGCAACAAATCTGTTCGTTCGCACTGGATTTTGACTAAATTTTG
Organism: Pogonognathellus longicornis; assembly: GCA_034694085.1. Lineage (NCBI taxonomy): Eukaryota > Metazoa > Arthropoda > Collembola > Entomobryomorpha > Tomoceridae > Pogonognathellus > Pogonognathellus longicornis. Next base: position 17,029 of record JAQFYB010000275.1, read on the forward strand.
CCGACAACGTATAATGTGTGAAATGTGTGAACGCACACTCTCCTGCAACTTAGAATTGATCTCTCATGGTCTCAGTGCGGGTAGTGAGAGTCTCACTTTGCGTTTCACTCTACGCTTTTATGCTCTCTACGTACGAAAACTACGTAGTCTCTGTGTGTAACCGAGAACTTATGAAAGTACATGGGATAAAAGCCACAAATCTACGCCAAGGTATACAATCAACGCATGTAAAACTACGATACAGGAGCATGGCAACTTACACTCTTTCTGCCTTATACTTATACTCATCACTCACTCAAACACACAAACTCTTTTGACTCTCACATACAAACACACAATTCACACACAAAACGCACTCTCTTACTTACATTACGTTACATGCAGTACATACAGACACAATAACCAAGTTTCTTTCACTTGCTACTTCCACTGCACTGAAATATCACTATTACTATATTTATTCTTTATCTACATCTTCTTCACGTACTCTCGCAGTCTGAAGCAGCAGAACTTACTCACTTAACTTACTTCACATACATTTACACACATTACGTCTCTCACTCACAGTATAGTACTTACACTATCTTCTTTCGCAATAAATTCTTATCGTTCTCATTTTCTTTCTTACTATTTACTACTACTACACTTACTTACTTTGTACTATTAGTACTTGTACACTTCTACGCTTGTGTGTGTTTGCAGGTGTATATATAGCTTGGTATAGTAGTACAATTACTTTTACACAACTTCCCGTTACAGACAAGACTATTATTGCCACTCGAGATGAAAGAGTACATTTAAATCCAATATATATTGCATAGAAAATTAAAACCTTGTGTCTGTAGCTGGCTTTGTTATCTTTTTACTCTGTCTGTGTGAGAGAATGCCGCTCTTGTACACAAATAGGTACTACTATATACCATTAAATAAACTAAAAATCATATATTGACATCAAAAATCCTCCTTTATTAGCAAACATTGCGTACAAAAATACTTTTTCACTGTAATACCATATACTTTACACTTTCAACTCTGTTTACACTTAGATATATTTTATTTCATGTATACACAAGGTCTTTTAACTCTTTTGCTCTTATTTTAATTACCTATAGGCATGTTTCTAAGTAGACTTACACAAATAGTAAAGCATTTTTGTATTATTATTATGTGAATTATGTGCATTTACGTATATTGCAGGTACGCTTTTGTTTTATGCTGAACTTGAAAGCGTTTAGTGTAAAGTGTTTGAGAGACAATGCCACAAGCAGGAAAAAAAATAAAGATGTATAACGAACTCTTAATGATAAAAGCCTTAAATGTTATGCTGAGTCTTTGGTTTGACAGTCAATGTCAATGGAATACGAAGAAATAAATAAATAGTCATGCTTTAAGGAGTACATGGACAATATAATTGAAGAATGCATTTGAATTGAATGGACAATTGAATAATTCTCGTGAGAAGGTTGAGGTTTCTGGTCTGGAATTGCTCTCTGGACAAGTGTAGTTATACTTATTTATTTATAATTATGGTGCAGGCTGAGTTCAAACGAAAATATTTTATGATTTTGACAAGCAACAGGTGAGATATAGTTATACAACTACAGACTTAGTATACTTTACACGCAATATTATGCGATCAAGTATACTATACATGTATTAGAATATTACTATTGCTCATTTACCAATCAAGTGCTTTATGTACATACGACACACACAAATATATTACCATTCTTAGGTCATATCAGAGTTTATGAAATTTATTTTTGCTAAATACAATGAGTTACAATTTACAATTGGTGCTACAGTACATATATGGACTTAAAATATTAGAATTTCTTTCCATGTGATTGCTTTGAAGAAATTGCATGACAAACGACATTGACTTGAGTTTTAGCTCAAGAAATACGAACATGTGCGTGTCACGGATGGGAATTTTCACATTGTCCAATCATACTTGTATAAAAAAGCATACCATTGAATTGTGAAGGTTGAATAGAAGCTTAAACATGAGTAGCCTAGGTAGATGGATGATGATGAAAACAATGTGTATATTATTACTATTATACTAGTAGTCTATATTTTAGGAAAACACAATATTAGTTTAGATTATTTGCTGTCTGTGCATTGGTTTTTTCATGAAGGCGTCTATTGTGGCTTTTCTTTTCTTCTCCAGCTTGACTTTACTGCGTGATTTCATTTAGTTAGAAATTAGACGAGTTCGCATAAACTTAGTCATTTTATTGAGTCATTTTTGCTAAAATCTTTACGTAGTAAAAAAATCAAAATACCAAGCCCAACTGCATCATAAACATCATAATACTTTTACATGAGTTCATACTCGAGGAAAACCACAAAATTCGTCATCATATTTTAGTTACTTAAAACACAAACTAAGTATAAGTGAAGTGTAGTTACTTTTGTCAGGAAAAATTGTAAATCGTTTATTTCTTATAAAGTGCCTGTATTTCATTACATCACTGACACAACGCTACTAGAATGTAAATTTTGCCCAAGTGTGTAAAATACTCTCTGAAGAGTCGAAAATATTTCAAAGTGATTTGTGACAGCGTTTTTTACATGCAATAAAATTTTTCATTTGTTGTCTACAAAATAGTATTTAAGCATTCAGGACATATGAAATGGTTTCCTACGTCATTTTTAAAGGAGTTGGATCTCTTTCAGCTGTAAGTGTTCATTTTTCATGCATTATGTGATTTAATCCTCCGAATTTATATTTTTATTATATAAATAGATTTGGCATATGCTAACCTGTTGTATTCTTACATTACAGATTTTTGCTATTGGTGTTATTGCCGTATCGGGAGTTTTAATAGAACAAGCATTGCAGTTTCAAAGGCAGAATAGTTATCATTATCCCGGGCATTATAGTGAGAATTATCTTCAGCCAGCACGGCAAAGAAATTACAATCCTACAGCATACATTGAGCCTTACAACAGAAATTTCCCGAACTACAACTCAAATTATGATTACAATAGTGGATATGAAGGAAGAGGGTTAAGTACTCATGACTATTTCCATGCGAGAGAACATTCCAGATACAACCCTGTTGTAATTATTGCTGGAATCGGAATTGCAATTGGAGTTGTACAATTGGCAGCGTCTTTTTTCCTCTGTTGTGTTAATGAAAATGTACACACACACAAATTTATTATGCAAAATTGTGCTTTGAGAAGTTTGTTTAAAAATGCGGATGTGAACTTTAGTTGTTCCGTCCAAGTGCGTGAAAAAAGCTTAAAATTGTGTAATAAATAAATAGGTAATAATTTCTATTGTTTTTGCTTGTGTGTTACGTTTAGAATGCACGTCCCTTGACAATGGTTTGGATGGGAGGTCATATTTTAATTCTGGTCGGAGTTATTTCGTCCTTCGCCTTAGCCTTCTATTACAACGTCATTTACAAACGCTACTACTACAGATACAACGATGGAAACATCAGCGGAGACGATGATGACTATTATTTCAGAAACTTGTACAACAAATATTACAATAACAATCCCAAAGGTCAAGTTTTCTGTGCCATTCTTGGTTTGGACATTATTTTCATTCTAGCTTCGCTTGTTTTCGTTGGATGCATCGGAAAACGAATGGGACATCCGGATGACAAAGTGTGGCATTTCCGAGGAACAAAAGAACCCCCGAAAGGAAATGATAATGACTACGAAGGGCAACCACAAGGAAGAGAACACTAAATATCATCATTATTTAATATTTCTCATTCCAATTATTACTCTATCCGTCTATCCATTATGTTCACTTTTACACATGCAAATATTTACTTTGCAAATAATATTACTCTGTTCTGTAGTACAATTTACAATAATACACCTGTGTTTTACTATTTTGCAAATAAAACAATAGTAAAATAAAATAAATTAATACAAACATTTTCGACAAAATACTCCCTATTTCATTACCTATACATTGCCATTTATAGAAAATATTAATACTTGAGAATTCGTTTATTGCAATAGTATTTGACAGATCCAATATGATCTTGAATACATAATATGTGTAGATGCAAAATAATTTTTACACGAATACTTAAAGGATTGGAGATTTGAATGGAATTATAAATATTACATTGCTACTAAATTGGAGGTGCGAAAAAAGTTTCCATAATATGTGTAAAAGTATACCGTTGCATTGTTAGCTATGCGAGCAAAGCGTCAACACTCTTTCATCGCCGCTTCGTTCGCATTCAGACAAAAGCAAAAGTAAAGTTCCATTCCATTCCTTGGGCTTTGGCTGAAATCCATAGTTGAGTTTCAAGAATTGGCAAACATTTCGAAAGGCTCGTCGCATTAATTTCGCATGCAGTCTCACTCCAACGTTCAGCTCCTCAGTCAAATGCATAGGTCTCACTTGGAGAATCCACAGAACGGACTCTGCCGCACTGCAGTCTCAGTCTCACTCGCCTGGCCTGGTCTCGCGTATTATTCTTCGCGTCTATACTAAAACCCATTGCATTGCAATTGCATTTTTCTCGTTCCATCTGCTCAGCTCAGTCGGCTTTCGACTCTCAAGTTCCATTCAATCTCGTCTCTCCCGGATAACCGAAACTCACACCAGCTCCTACTCTCATCTTCATCTTCTTCTTCTTCATCATCTGCTAATACATCATCCTCATCAACATCCTCATCATCAACATATCAAATCAAATCAAATCAATCTTCCTCCTTGTTAACACACACACAACACATATTCTTTTCGACACAACCAATCCACCATCTTATTCTTACTCCAATCTACACTCTACACACACGGCCGGATATTATTTATATACCAAATAAGGTGAGTAAATATATTCTTTACATATATCTTCCTACACATATCCATATCGAATATGTAGTCGTGTGTACAGCCCTCATCCTTATGTTGCTAGAATATTCTAAATCAGTTAATTAGTACAATTAGAAATAATTAACGTGTAATATTATTAAAAGCAAATACAGAATAGATTTCCAGTAAAGTACAAAGTAAATACATTGACAACAAGAAAAGTTGAGGATTTTCGAGGAAAATCTCTGTGCTGTTCATTCCTCTTGTATTTTATGGGTTATTGCCCTTGGAGCAGAATTCCGTACCTATATACCTCTACTCTTTAATACTCGACTGCTGCTGTATTCTCCTGATATACTCTATGTGTGGTAGTATGTATCGGAGTACATACGTACGTGTGTAAGTATACACCTTCAATATATTACAGTGCAGTGCAGTGCAGTGTGCTGATTTATGTATGTAGAGTATGTAATAAGTGTATATACTACAAATTAAATCATTCTACGTGTAAAAAATTAAAAATTATGCTACAGTTCTTTTATTTCGTCTAGTAATTGTCAATCAGTTATAATTTCAATTAATGCTACGTTTATACTAACAAAATATAAATCTCTTTGCCTTTACAAACCGTTTTTGAAATACGTACAAAAAAAGACAAATAATTTCTACAAAGATGTTTTGTTTTTGCTGAACAAGAACAAAAATTAATTTGCTACGACTACAACAGACAGACAGATGTGTACTAAACACTTGAAAGAATATTAAGCTGAGATCAGACTGACTTAAGTGTAAAATTGCAAAGAGTATATATACCTACGTAGAAGTTTCATTGTTTCTATTGAATTTCTGCTATTATGATCAACTCAAACACACACACACAAAACTCGCTCGTTTTGTACTAACTATTTCCATACAAAGTTTTAAACTGTATTATATACCTAGTGTGTTTCTCTGTCTGTCAATAATATAATGTAATAAAATAAACTAACGTTTTACGTTAGTAACTCTACTAGGACTATTATTGCAGAATCTAAAGCTGAAAGGCAAGCTTGGTAAAAAGAGCAGCGGGATATGGTTGTGTTGTTTATGTGCACTATCTCTGAACTACAAATAAATCTGAGGAGACTAACTAACTAAAGTCTAGTGGTACATAATAATGATACTGTGTGCACACATTCAAATCCTCTTTTTCTACTTTAAAGCTCTTTATTTTCTCGTATGAGTAATATGAGTGTACAATATCAATTGTAAAGGGCAAAGGGGCTGTTGTTTGTTGTGTTACTGTTTTGTGTGTTGTTTGTGTGCGAGCATCGTAATAATAATAATAATGATAATGCTTCTATATAGATGTATGCAGTCAAATCGTATTGATTTCGTGCAGAAAAAGAAGCACTGTTTGACTTTATTACAATGTAACTTTATATATTGCTAATGTATTTGTACGAATACGAAGTATAGTGGTGAAAAATAATAATAGAGCTTTGTGCTCAGCGTTTCCTTCTCTTATTCTTCTTCGTCTTCTTCTTCGTCTTCTTGTGTGCTCCTTGTTGGTACAGCACAGCAGATACTCCTACACCGTGCTATTCTACTTTTCCATTGAAATAGAGCATTCAATTCAACCATATATAGGTACATACTTCTATATATACAGATACCTACCTGCTTTACGTTTATATTCGTACGTACGTACATACATAGACACACAATACACATGTATGTATATAAACTACACAGAGTATCACTCTGTAAGTAGACTAGACAATGCATAACCTGAGTTGAGACTCCTTTCCAACTCACACACATATTGTACGTACTTACGTGTATTACGTACATACTTAAAAACTAGGCACATATTTGTACATGTAGACTTAGCTTGGCAACTCATCATCATCATCCTGAACATCATCATGATTCGTCTCTCTGGTTGTTGTGTAGTCTTAGTTGGTAGTTTCAGCGTATTCAGAATCACACACCATCTTGGTTGAGGTATACTCTGTGAGTCTGACATGATGAGGATGATGATCTGCTGCAAAAGTCTCATCTTCTCTCTCGCGTACGCCATTTTGCGATTCACAGCAGTATAATGCGAAATAAGTCTGTATAAATGGTTACTAATTTTTACCTGTATCTGTATTCTTCTATGTGTATACATAGTACAATACAATGCCAACAGATTTGCTTGCACTAAAGAGTACGTACAAACTGAGAAATGAGATTGTGTGTGAATGTGTGTGAGTTTGTGTGTATTTTGTGTGTGAATGTGTGTGAATGTATATATAGATAATAAATATATTCTCGAATTTGGAATATTAACAAGTGTGTGTGTGTGTAATAGTCTGAAGGTATGTAGTGTAGGTATTAGTAAAGAATAGTCGTGTAATGATGGGGAATGGATGTAGTATAGAAAGGTGAATGGAGTAAAGACGATGATGTTGATGATGATGTTGTGTTGATGATGGTAATAATAATGATGATGATGATGATGATGATGAAGGGATTGAGGCAGTGTATGTAGGTATGCATATATAAAGTTAAGAAAGAGGAACACACAATAATAATAATAATAATAATAGTTGGTTTGGTTTTTACTAGTAATAGTCTTAGTATTGTAGTATATAATAATAGTTGTAGTAGTATTAGTGTTTTGGTCTAAAGTAGGTAGTTTTTGGGGTCTACTGTATCTGTATGTATGTATGTAAGTGTATTAAGTGTGTTTGTGTGTGTACGCCTGTTTTTTAGCTACCTACATGGGAGCAATAATAATAATAGTGTATAAGAAATGCAGTGAGTCGCTATGCGAAGCGAGTGAGAGAATCATCCGACAAAAATCCCGTTGAGTGAGACTCGTAACCTTTCACGATTGACAAATCCCGTTTAGAGTGAGAGGAGAGTCAAGTGAGAATTCTCACATCCGCCGATTACCGTTGAGTGAGAGTCTCGCACTCGATGAATACCGTTTGTGAGACGTCTCCCTTTATGTTTTCGCCAAAATACCGTTTGTTCTTGTTCGGCATGCAGAAGGATAGGAATTATATAGGATGATGGGATTTGGATGCAGCACACACACACACAACACACTTACGCTACACACGTAAAATGTAGGAATAGTACGAGGATTGTGTGCGATTTGAGTTGATCACTCACTATTTTATATGTGTTGAGGTATACTCTCAGCTATTATTCCCACTAGTCTTTCGTCGGATTGAAATTTCACGAGAGTAGAGCATTATATTGCATGGAAAGATATAGACTCAGGCTCTCTGTCTGAGGATAAGAAAATCATTGTTGTTGTCGACCAGAGACCGTCTTTGCGTTATAGTAAACGTATAAAAAGGCATTTGAGATATACTTAGGTAGTCAGTATTCCAGCCAGCTCATATGAGGCAAGTTCAACATTTACATTCCATTTATTCACTTTTTTACACGGATTTTTATACCCGTTGTAGCCCGTCAGGGGTTATTTCCAACAAATCCCAAATCTCCCCTTCTTTTCCACTCGTTTTGTCCCATTTTCTCATTTTCTGAAACATATTAACGACCATTTTCATTGTCTCGAGAAGATTTGCACAGAAATTCCGTTTCAGGGAGAGTCTCACACGGCTCCGCAGATTTCTGTGAGACAGAAATTGCGAATTGACCAATGTAACAAGTCGCCCCGTATCCATTTCCCAACCTAAAATCACTAGTACCACACGTAGTAATACTGATTTTAGTAGCACAGGATACTGCCACACGACTTGAGCACCAATTCCTCTGTATACACACGAAAACGAAATTTATCCAATTCCTCGACTACTGGAATATACACGAGAAAAGTTGCAAATGTGCGTAAATTCTCAAAAATTCTGTGTAATAATTCCCCTTCCCGTAACTGAGCACAGGGTCGTAACGCACTACGCACTCAGGGCTAAAATATACTCATACGCACAGTATACTTTATTTGAAGGAAGCTTGCAAACTGTGTAAACCTAAGGCGAAAATGCGTCTCATCCTCAATACGATGTAACGATTGCAAAGACACTGCGTACACGCAGTTTCCTTGCAATTTCTCAACCAAAACAAATTTCTTACACATTTTGTTGTTTGTATTCTCATTGCAGTTGGCTGGCAAGTGTTTCATTCAACAACAACACGGAATCATCACACTCTCTCTATCTCTCTCCACTGACTCGGACCGAGCAATGCAAATTTAGTCGTCAAGTAGCACCTGTAACGCACTACTAGCATTTCAAGTGCCTCAGCCAGGCATCACTGCCATTAGTAGTTTGCACTCTGTCTCTCTCTATACGACTCTCCCGTCTCCCGTCTTTATTTGTGTCAACTAACATCAAAAAAACTACACTCGATTCTATTCTCAGAGTCACTCACGTCGCATCGTCCTCAGCACGGTAAAGTCTCATGTAAAACTCAAAACATAAAATATCACAAAATTTCACATTTTATTCATAAATTTACATTTTGAACCAAAATGATACTCAGAATGACCTCAATTATGTTAATAAGGTCAAAATATGAAACCATGTTAATTTTGTTCCTTTTTTGCTATGTTTTTATATAGGTACATTGATACTATCAAAAGTATTATAGTCTCACAGTGTAAACAGAAAAGTTTCTGGCCATTCGTCATGATTGGGGAACCAGATGCCTGTAACGCCTCTGAGAGTGCAGCCAGCTGCTCCACACTGTCGAATGTAAATTGGTCACCGAATCGGAGAAAACCTGCTCGTATGTGAAAATCATAGTAAATATATATAACTATAAATACCTGTAACCTATTTATACATAAATATACATTTTTAATTATATATATGCTACTTAAATAATTTTAGTACCCGCACGCACAGAGTTAGAGCTATAAGTAGGAAAAGTACGCAAAGTAGTACACAATCAGAGAATAAAAATTCTAAAGAAAAATATATAATTTGCACCTTCAAGAGCAGATTGTAAAGTACCTAATTAAATTAGGACAAGATTTGATCTAAAGATATAAGTAGAATTGATTGTTTAAAATTTCCATGCAAAGATTGATAAAATTGTAGGATTTGATACAAGAATTACCTCGGTAGATGTAAAAAGAGGATTTTTTGTGTTTTTTGATTATATAATGATTCAAAGATGAGGAGATTGTTAAAGTAGGTAAATAAAAAATGAGGATTTATCCAGGGACCTATAGATATTTATATTTGTTACCATTTTAAGAATCATTGTATAAACACATAAGGACTAATTACGATACATACGATAATTATGAACTTCTATAATCTTCTTCGTTTATACATAAATACTTATATAGTGAATATTTGTTGTTACCAACCGTAGTAGTGTAGTAAAAACTTGCTTTCAACAAGATCTCAGTATCCCACCTCCGTATGTTGAAAAATTCATGACACAATACCAGATTCGATTATATTCAATTATCTCAAATTTCAGCAGACATGTCAAGAATTCGTATTGAGAAGATTATGCATATAAATAGATAAAAAATGATAGACAAAATTTGCCCTTTTGAAAATTATCCCGTATAAGAAGAAATACTAGAAGAAGAATGATTGACTCAAACAATTAGGTATATAATACTTAGTAATTGTAAATTCCCTCTAATACCTATACATAAAATATAACTTTAAACATTTTACATAGGTTCGTTCGTAAATACACTACATCATATTATAGTTACTACTGCATACAGGTTTTGTTGTTATATCCGAAAGAACCAGCTATGTAAATGCTGCCTGGATATGTTTAAAGGAAAATACTGAATACTAATCATAAAATACTAATTTAGTGTTTAGACACAGTAGTAGCAATATTTAGCAGTAGGTAGGTAGTGCATTTCTTAGAGTGGTTTTACTTAATAATACATACATACTAAAATAAGTAAGTCAAGGCTGTTCGCACCAATAGTCAAAATGATTTCCAGCACAACACACGAAAAAATAGCTCTGTTGCTCATTTGTGATTTTGACACTAAGTTTCTATGATTCTTGGAAATCATGTTTCATACATGTGACCTTGAAAGTAGAATTTAGAAACAGATATCCTAAATATTATTACGGTGCGTAAAAATAGGTTTAGGTCAATTCTAGTCTTATATTATTATTAATAATAATATTATTTAAATTACTTTTATTCCAACTCGTCTATTTAGATTGATATTAACCTCCGGAAATTTTACCTACCTTTAAACTCTATGCCTATATACCTACACAAACCATACTACCTAAATGATACATCTACCTACTTAACTAAATATTTTATGTTAAATCATTTTTCTCTCTAATTTTTCCAACTAAAATTGAAGACACCTAAATATAAATATACACTACGTATTTTACTATTTAATACTATAAATATATTTAACAGATACTTTAATGCTAATAAAACCCGTACTCTGTCTATCTAACACTTTGTTGAATTGTGAAGAACTTTATTTAAAATTGCATTTGCTTTTGTATGTGTATAGGCATCGGCGTAAACAATCGGCCGCAAGCTCCTGTGGAATTTCCACATTCCATCTCATCCTCATCTCAATTTCATTCTCAACTCCTTTCCACCACGTCAAATTCTAGACTCCGTGGGATTTCTCATCTCAGACAGATTTAGCATTTCAACTAGACTAATTGTACACTTTACGACGTAGTTAAGACTTTATGGCTATAGGTGTTAGTAATCAAATGTACTGTAGGAAAACAACTACAACTACAATTAGGGATTTTTACCAGTCAGCATTTAATTTACAATATAAAACTGTCTCAGTAAATTAATTATTATAGTTTTAACACATACCTGTTATGCTACTAGTGCTATAATATTATATGGTGTGTCTTGTATGTAGTGTGTGCTAGGAGAATGAACGCCAGAGTATACATGGTCTTTTTACAACACATTTAATGTTTAAATCCTATGTACTACTGTATTATAGCATCTTTTATAGCAAACTTAAACTCTAAACCATTTTAACTCACAATGAAGGCAAAATTTGGCAAATATCTGTGAAATTTTTAGTACCTACTATTTATTATACGATGTGATTTAAGATTTAGTAACACATATACCTATGTAGTGTTAAGAATGTTGTAGTGGGTATGTATAAGGAAATTAATTTGAAAAAATTAATTAACTTGCGCTCTTGCAGTACCTGAACCGAATTTTCTTATAGTTGTTGTTCTACCTTAAAACGTAAACATATTATAAGCTAAATATCTACCTAAATATTATTATCTATAAATACTAGAATTTAAGAGTAAAATAGAAATATTTGTAATAATAATTTTTGAATAATTGTAATTTATTTACTTTTGCAATTTAAGTACTATAGAAAAGGCAGTATCAGTAGTAATACCCGTAGTAGAGTATGTTTCTTGTCATTTGTGTAGTTTCTGTGCTTATATGTTATTACAAGTATAATGTAAAAGTGTGACGAATTATTTATTTATTTGGATGCTCAGAGTGTATGTGATATGATACTACTACCACACATCTACCGTCTAATATTCGTTGTGTACTTTAAAAAGCTAAGATTATTTAAAAGTGTGAAACACAACTAGAACCTACATACTATACCTACTAAAAGTATTTAATTGTATGTAACCATTATTGTACGTATACCTACATAATTTTATATATACATAGCTAATGTCTATTTTTAACCTGTAGAGTATTTAGATGATTGCATTATTAATAATAACGTTCAGGTGCTACTTGCGACTAAATATTTTGCACATTGCATTCTGCAATGCTCGATTGTCAACATAAATGTTGAGGGTGAACATCTTACCAAGTGCTTTCAAAGATCCACCAAAAAACTAATAAAATTCATCTGTGATATCCTAAAATCAAAGTCTGTTCATTGTTCATTATTTCCACCTCGTACAATACTAACAATTTTTCACACATTTTTCTATTATTTAATGCAATGGCCAAGATGTTTAAATGCACCTACATACAATGCGAATGAACAAAGTAGAGAATTTGTAATCAATTTCGACAATTTTAATTTTTCAACTAGAAAAATATTTTGTTCATTTTGAAAATGTTTAACAATTGGCTTGGTCAATGTGGAAATGTCTTTCTGGAGGAAATCCATATCCAATGAGAAGAGTTCTCATGAAAGAACTCAGTCTGTCGTCAATGATTCTGTCTCTGGTCCACACAGTTGCAGACTCATGACGGTATGTTCCTCTCAGTTGACAAGTGTACACCACGCTCCAAGAGATATAATCCGTATGCAAAACCACACTGTCAGTCTCAACTAAAAAGTAACGGAAAAACAAATAAGCAAGTGTTCATTAACAATTTACAAATATAATTACAGTAATTTAAATGCTAAATAAAATTACTGCTAAGCTACTGCACTTGAATTTAAATGAATATTTATTTGGAATATTTTAGTGAAATGGGAAATAGAATGTGACTTACTTTCTCCTTGATTGGAATAAATTTTCCAGTAAGCTGGCAAATTCAAGTTGTCGATGACGACTAAACTGTTTTCCTGAACAATGGTCGAGGATCCATTAACTTGGAGAACGTATCTTTAAAATCCATTTAAAATTCAATTACAGTTTTCAAGATACGTCATGCTACATACATATGTTAACCAATTTTTCATAGATAGGCATTTATAATTAAAGAATTTTAAGCTACGTTTCTAAAGTGAGGAAATTGATTGGGTTGGATGTAGCTGTGTAGTTTACAGACAAACACTTGTAGTTTGGAGTAACCTCAGCTTCACCATCACCAACACTGAATCTGTTCATGTACCACATATTGTTCCGGACATACTAGGAATAAGGAATTTTTGTTATACTTATTACCAAACACATTTATAAAAATATGACCTATAACAAATACATTTAATGTAAAATTATATTGTGCTAAAATAAATCTCACGTCCGTCATGTTAAAGAAATGAGCTGGAGTGATGATTGAAGTGTGGCAATCTCTGCCTTCTTGAGCTGAACATGTTGCAGCTAAAGCAGCCAAAACTAAAATTTTGTAAATGAATTCCATTTTAATTTTATAATCACTTGTTTAGCAGCAGCTGGAAAAACAACGTACTGAACAACGAGAAGAAAGTTGATGAACAGAATTTATTAATTAATTTGTCATGTCACATACTAGCACATTTTAAGCTGTGTGTAGGTAAGTATTACTGAACATAGTTATAATTTGTAGATTACGCTTTGATTGACATAAAGATTATCGAACACTTGATAAGGAGTGAAAATAGATATTGATTACAGTGTAAAGGATTTAATAAAACAGCATACTACTTCAGTTTTCAAAATGTGCATACCTATATGTATTAGAGGATTGAGTGTTTTGAAATGCTTTTGACGTAGTAATTTATACTCATCTATTTCTGTACATTAATTTATAAAATACAGCAGAATACCATGGGAAATGTTTGTAGTGCAGCTTAACTTGCAGTACAGTTTCACAAAATGTTATTGTGAAAATATCCTCATAAATACCCTATTCGTCTTCGCCCTATCCATGAAGCAATGACTCACAATCAGTGAGTGAATGAATACTGGATTCGCAAACAAATTAAGTTATAATGATTTATAATGCTTTTGTTTGTGTTCATTTAATTATTTAAATACAATGAATTATTTCCAACCAATACAAATAAAACAGATTTCTGGCTTCTAAACGGAGTATTTGTTAAGGTGAATTAAAGTGTAGAACAATGTGAGTAATGTACGTGATAACTGATGACACTTAAATTTTGTTCTTTTTACATACTAGAAATATTACCCATTAGTCATTAGGGACAAATTATGAGACAAGTGTTTGTAAGACTGATATAGGTAAGTAGGTACTGACTTATTGTACAAAAAAGGACAGTCTCGCTCAAGAGTGCATTAAACATTTTTGATGTTCAATCTACTGATAATTTTTTATTGGAATTCGCTAGAATTGTGTTTGAAAATTAAAGGCATGACCTATGACCTAAGTGTGAAGTCTTAAATTATGTAGTAAATGTGAATTTTAGTAAAACATTGTGAAAAACAATTCCACATTTAATGTCATACAGTCACCAATAGTTTGTATTGTGTATACATAGAAGTACCTACTTGAGTATATAGGTAGGTATTAAAATCTTCATCATTTCATGAAGTATCCAAATTGAAGAGATAATAATTATTTGATTAATCTAAATAATCTCTTGACATGCAGAGCCTTGATAATAAATAATACGCTCATGTATTATTACAACACTTTTATTAGTGAATGGGCGAAATTGCTCCAACTAAAAACACACCTTCCTTTTCCTAACACATCAAGTTCTGTACCTCACTCTTCTTTACAGACTGTATATCTATGAGCACCTACTCATCTAGGAAATGCCAAACTCATAATGATTTTGTTGCATTTCACCTTTACTACACAAGTGTCCACCACAACACGAAAACAATAATGGTCAGAGTCAGAGTCATGTACATGACATGGCCTAACAGCAACTTGTACAAACGCGAACTTAAAACATTAAAGTCACATAAAAAAAGCTTTGTATTAAATCCATACACTATTACTTCCCAAGTCACATTCTCATATTCCTCTAATACTATTAGCACTACATGCATTGTATGAGTATCATCAACAAATATTGGATTACCTATAATATTGTCTTTTATGGCAGAGCTACACTTTTTCTAGTATACTCCAAGGGTTTGCCTAAATAGCTATACGGCAAAAGATTTCAACAAGTTTATTTACATTAGCCAAATGTATACATGTGTGTACAGTTGAGGAAGAAATAAGCTGACTTATGACGATGAGTCAAAACGTACATAAAATATACGCTTTCAGATTGTTTGTCCTTTCCTTTCATTGAGACATGTAAACGAACTGCAAAGCTGAAAGTAAGCAAACAGTTTTGTGTAACATTTTCATTTTAATGGTGAACATTACATAGACTAAGTTCCACAATTCTGACACTCAGCTTCATTTCATAATGGCAACTTATCTCAATTACATAGACTTGCAATTTTTGCACTTTATTCTAATTATAGTACATTTACTGTATATATTCATACTAAAGCCAATGTTTTGTCAAATTATCGCTGTAAAAATCGTAGCAAAGATAGTGACTATTAATTATGACTGTTTTGATTATAGAGTGTGGTTGAGTGTAAAGCACGATTGCTGTGTCTGACTGAGTAGTAATTTCAAAGTAGGTACTTTTCAACATTTTATAGAGGCATAGTTGCATATTAAGCATAAAGGTAAAATCAACAGAAATACAATAGTAGGTTACTCATATTGTGCCGTATCAAATAGCAATAATTTTGTATACATGCTTTTTGTGTTATTTTTCTAAAATACTCCGTCTGAGTTTTATGTAGTCCTTTTATATTTGTCTATTATAATTAAAATGTAGGTTTTTCAGTAGGCTGTACATTTACTGTAGTCAAAAATAAATACACTTGTATGTTTCCCCTAGAGGACTAAACACAGAACTGCCACATTTGTAACAAAGAGCTACAGATAGGTAAGTAGAAGTAGTAAGTAGCTATTGCTATACTTTAAGAGCTTTGTAAAGTAGAAATTTTATTGAAAGATTTGCTTAAATAAATAAAGAATATTATTATTACTAATTGAATTTCGATGATGCTCTAGTGTAAATACTTATTAAACTCTTCTAGAATGATGATTATTTTTGAAAAAAATGCATTCAAACAAAGACCTTCAGTGGTCAACCTTTTTTCTGTATGTTGTTTGAGTTTGTGTGTTTGGCGAGCGTGTGAGTGTGATTGAGTGATGACGACGGGCGAAGCATACTGCATTCAAACGGAAGTACAGTGCACATTGAAAACTATTATCGTTTCATCAACACACACACAGAAACATTTTAGCCAACAGATTATATTACTTATGGACGCTGCCACAAATTACTTTACTTTGGTTACATTATATCTAATGCATCGTTGCTTGCTAGACAACTTATAGACAAATAAATGGTTCATTTCAATCGCAAACATACTTCAAGAAAGATTTCAATCACATAACATTACCATTCCCTACACTATTCCTGTATGTATGTATGTTCAATTTATTCAAGTGTCAAAATATCTCAGTACAAGGTATACATCTGTATATTGCTTTATCAGAGTATATAAATAAGAAACTTTTATTTGTTATACAAGACTTGTGAGACAATTGGTCTAGTACAATGTTTATAGCTGAGAAATATTACATGACTGTATTGTATAGGTAATGACTGTATTGTATACCGAGGCAATATACTTCAATATTAATTATGCTATAATAGTATGTGTGTTGTGTATGTATGTGAAGGCTGTATTTAGATGGGGCCAAAGGGGGCAATTGCCTTCTCTGAAATCGGAAAAATAGGTATTTTACCAATAAAGTGCAAAAAATCGCAAAATTTTTCGCGCTATGCGCAAATTTGATTATTGTTAGATAGATTTCGGTTTAAATTAGCTCAAATGTATCGCGCGATGCGCGATAACAGACATTATTGTGCGCCACATTGTATTTTGCCCCTCCCGAAATGGAATCCTAAATACGGCCTTGATGTAGGTATGTATTTTCCAATAGATATTTTATATGGTAATATAAAATTAGATTATATATAGATTCTCGATTCATATCAATAATATAAGTCTGTGAGTGAGTTTGACTGCTATGGTGTGTACGATGATTGAATAGTGCTTTGTGAAGAAAAGAGATACGCACACGCAGTGCATACAAAGTCGTAAATAAATATACCTATTTACACATTACTTGATATTACATCTACATAGTGGTTTGAATTATTATGTGAACATTTTCACTCAACTAATAATATAAGACACATAGAGATGCATGATATATTTATTTACATATATTCACTCTATGGTATATACTAATGAATTGAATTCCTTCAAGGTTCTCTCCCATCCATCCGTCTCTATTCCATCCCACTCTCTGACTCTAAACTTCACATCGCTCTTCGTATTCGTAACATCACATTTGATATCATTTGATTTCTTGAGTGACTCGGCTATTGTTTTCCAATACCTAACCTACCACAGCAACATGGAAATAAATACTACCTGCTGGATAAGTATTTGTATTGTTTCATGTAGGCCTAAGTGCCTATAGCTCTGTGTGTGTTATTGCTTCTTATGTTCGTTAGTTCAGGTTCCTTTTGTTTCTGCGTCTGTTTTGCATCCTTTTAGCAATTCCTCCGCCTAATTTACGTAAGACAGCTTTGTTTCACTATAAAATCTTGATCTGCCCATACAAGCCACAAAAAATTCGTATAGGTACTAAATACTAGTATAATTATTTTAAAAAAACTTGAAGAGTTTCGTACGCACAGCAATTGTAGTAGGTATGTATAAATTGTATTCTATGCATACCTACTACAATTTTATATGGATCAATACAAGCTAGGGTTAAAAACTTAGTACCTACTGCTAGGTATAGTACTCTACATTAGTGTTGTTAATAAAGCATTAAAACAAATTATAACATAGCAATTCCAGAATATTGAACATTTTATGCATTTAGAAGTGTTTAAACGCTAAGTATTGAGTGAGCATAAATAATTATATAGGTTTATAAGTAACTAAATCATTTTAAGTAGATACACTGTACATAGAACATGTATCTAGAAACCTACGTAAGTGATACATACCTATAGAACAATTAGATTTTATCTTCATATCATTATTTTATGAGCGTACTCCTCTCATGGTCCTCCTATAGATATTCTCGTTTGTATTGAACTTTTAATGCACTGTAAGAAAACCTTTTAGCAATTGCTAGTGTCATTTCCTCAAGTTGCTCGTTGACTTTACAAAGAAGAGGTACCTATTTGCTATAGATGCAAAAAATTGCAGTTTAATTGCCTCGATTGTTTTTGCTATTGATCGACTATTGCTTCACATTTCAAAACGTTTAATATCTTTTGTAGTGATACACAGTAGTAGCTTTTTAATGGATCTACATATAGCTACTTCAAATTAATAGCTCCCCAGCTAAGGTAGTAGTGTGTAAGTATTTAGCTATTGTACTAACAATAATGAATGATGCAATAGAATTCTTGCTGGGAGCACGGGTGCATTTCTATGCGTGTATCTATGTCGGTAGTTAGTTTACAATTAATGGACATGGTGTTCCATGAAAGAAAAATTATAGTAACCTGTCTGTTATGCAGTGGTAGGAAGTTGGGATAATAAAAATATTGTTATGACTGTTGTAACTAGAGGTGTTCAATACAGTGGCCCAGATTACTTGTTTATTGATTCCAAAGTAGATCTAATAGTAAAGCAGTTTAGTATCCCACTAATTATTATGGCAAACACCTTCCTTGATTGTTAAATATATACGAGAGCTCCTGTATTATAGGGAACTCTTCTCAACTCTCTTTTAATCATTATTCCACTCTATATTTACTCTCATCAAAGTTTATATCAATTTATTTTTCCTTGCTTCAGCTTGTACTAATCAAAATTCATAAACAGACCTGCTAGACATCTTATAGACAAATAAATGCTTTATTTATTCGTCCACAATTTTACGTACAATATTATTACTTAATGCGTATCTAAATTTTGAGTACAGATATAATATGTAGGCAATTTGGATGAAAGAATTTACCTATGTACTTCAATCGTAACACTATTTTCACAAAAATGCAATATTTGCGAACAAAGATAAACTTACCTAAGAGTAAATATACTACTTAAAAAATTAATCTAAAATTCATTCTTTAGTACAAATATATGTTACACATACCTAAATGAATTTATTGTGTGTACAGATATTTTATGTCTATCAGATTAAGTACTTCTAATAGGATTAATTTAACTTGCCAACCTTGCTATGTGATTCATGCATGTATTCATATATGCATGCATGCACGAAAAAATATTGATATATCATATTGTTGATAAAAACTGGCTATAAGAAAATCTTTCTCATTTGGCTAATAGCTTTTCATTTGCCAACGGGTGCTTGATTAATTGCCTTGTATCCGTCTTTGTTTCGTATGTACCTACATGTTAATAGAGTGAAGTGTGTCTATAAACTAGGTATGCAATGCAAGTACTATTAAGTGTTGTATTATTATTGAACGCAAATAAAATTGTTTGTTTAAAGATTTTAATGTACAAAGAAGGATCGTGTTTGTATGCATAGTGAGTTTGTTTACGACTGTCTATCATGAGAGTACAATACTACTACAAATTGAGTTTGAAATGTTTTTGTGTTCGTAAATTCAAAAGAAATGTTCCAGTGGAGACGGGCAGACAGAAAAATGAGTTAAAGATGTCATAAAAGGGCGTGTGCTTGTGATGTACGCGTAAAGAGCAACTAAGACTACTGCGAATATTGTGTTATGAATAAGTTATAGTACTATGCATAAACCTTCTATTTAATGTTTGTAATAATAATATCAATTTTCAAACCAAGCGTACCATACAAGTATGCATACATAGATATTAGATACACATAGCATGTGTAGTACTGTGTCATTGCATTGAGTTGAATATGGTGTGTGTAGTAGCATGTTATGTTATGATTATGAGATTGGAATGCAAATAAGTGTGTAAGGACATTTACACACTACAAATGGCTATGGCCATTTGGATGACTTCTATAGCTATATGAACATTAGCTCTGTACTCGTGTTTTGAGAGCGACACGAAGGGTAATAACAATAACAGTGTTATGAGTCCACATTTGTTTGGGTGTCAGAAGAGTCACTCAGCTCACAAGACAAGTCAAGAACCGCTAGTTTCCGCTTATTCATAAAATGCTAAGCTACAGGGTTCGAACTAAACTATCTTCTAGCAATCTCCGATTTCTTTATTAACATGTAAATACACCTTTGTATTCATTATAGCTGTTTTATGCCAATAAAATATATCCATATTATCATTATTGTAATAATTACAAGGAAATGACTAGACAACTACGATTTTTCATTTCATTAGCAAATGCGTTTAACTGATAAAGGAAAAATGCTGTTCTAATGCATTTCAAAAGTTCAGTTCATTTTTTATTTATGAAATGTTGCATGACTATTTCTAATTATTTTAATTTATGATAAAATGCATGTATTCACCAACTACCAATACTATACAGTGCTGTTGAAGCACATTTGTTTTATTCCTTGATTGATACTAACTAATATTCCTACAATTCAACCTAATATTGATTCCACAGAGATTCTTGAGTACGGGAGGAAGCGTATTTTTAGCAAAATAACTCACAGTACCTCATAAGTAAAAATGATGGAACATCTTAAAATATCTTTATCAAATTCGGCCTTTAGAGAGTGTCAATTGAAATACATTGTTTCTGGTTAGGTTGGACATGGTGGTATGGTGGTAGTGTGGTGTGATAGTGAAGGAGTATTGTATTGAGCTATAGGATAGAAACGGAAAACCTGTTTTGTTTTGTGGTTTGCCTTTAAAAGATAAACCTGAAGCTAAACAGCATCATGTTGCGTATAAACTTATATCACCCATCCTTACTTTACATGTACAACTTATATGACTACCAATACCCACTACAACAAAATCCTCTCAAGTACCACTAGGCACTTGAGTGTAAATGCCAATAATAGAAGTGAAGAATCATCCAGCCACGCCAAACACTCAGACAAACAAACACAAACCTTTCCAAACACATTTTATACTTCCACGAAAACTTTTAGGGCGTTTTGCAATAGATTCACCATGCCATGCACCATTCTTCTAGATTCTACCAAACACAAACTACTGAACTTCTCAAACCTTATCCTTCTCATTCTTTTTCTATTGGTAGGTATTATGCAATCAACAAGACGCATTATTCTGCGTGTGCAGAATTATAGCAGAAAAGGAAAATCTTATCTTAAATTTACAGACAGATCTTACATACGTGTACTAGTATAGTAAACTATCGATGTGAATCTACCTCAGAAACACAAAAAAACTGTTCACATGGAATTAGAGACTAAATGCAAGGAAGATTTCACAGGATCGTCTCATCATCTTCTTCAGACAATCGTGCCATAAGTAATTGTTCTATTATAGATATACGTACCTACATGTAAATCTCTAAATAAGTAAGTACATGATACAAAATACAACTACAAGATTCTCGTCTTGTAGTAAATTTTATATTATACAGTCTCGCTGTTAACAAATACCTTGGGTCAGGGTCAAGAAAACAACTCTTACGATTATTAAGAATAGTAAAGTACATGTAGAAGTTACATATGAGAGTTGCAACTTCCACTTTTCGTATCGACATCCACACTTGAGAAAAATTATTAGATTCCAGTTTTCTCTTAGTGTTGTTCCTCCCTATCCATTTCAGTGTGTTCTTAAATCTCGGAGGAGAGTCTCCTCTTCATTTGCACTACTGACCAACTCCCAACTTATTTTTCGCTCCTTTGCTGGAATTCTCCTAATCTTGATAGAGCGTTACCTTAAAAAGCAATTTATAAAGCACAACCATCATGTTTCGTCGTATAAAGCACGAAATATTACACGCAGCATGCATACGTACATGTTTTTATACTCCAAATCACTTTTTGGTAGTAAATAAATGCCTCTGCCTTATATACATACAATACATATGTAGGTACCTATACACAAAATACCCGCAAGGTATTTGTATATAAATGAAGGTAGGTAAGGTAGCGAGAATCATTTAGTATTTAGATTTTGGCATACACAAGCAAAAAGTCTGTGACCACGAACTTGACTTAGCGATTGTAAACGATATGTGTAGGTACTCACATAGCCAAAGAAGAATATAATAAGTATATGCAACCTATTATGAGTTTTTACGTTATTTCACTGTTGCTCGGACAGTTGTACACGTAGTTTTAGCGGAGTGCTTTTGCATTATGTTGCTCTATACCTGAAGGAAATAGTAATATTATTTCTGTTGATGCGATGATTGTAAGTCTCAGATGTGTCTGTACGTATATTACATTTCTATGTATGGTGTGGTGGGTGAGAAATCTCCAGGCGGTGTTTGCAGTGTTGATATGTAATGCGGATGCGTTATGATGTTCTTATGTTCGGCCAAAGTGGAATTCAAACAGCCTTGTCACGATCCTCACGATTTATTCTTATTTCTACAGACATCCAGCTTAAAATGCCCATTTTACAATAGGTACTATCAAAATAATACACGTTTACAAGTAAGTGTCTTATCATGCGTAGATAATACGTACGTGTCACCCGTATATTTTTACTCAACTAATGAAGTGTACCATAATAAATTAATTACATATTATATCGATCACACACACAAGTATTCCTAAAAGTTGTTACCAGTATTTTTATTATAGTAATTACAAATATCTATGTTTATGTTTCAGTAATTTAGTTTGTTAAATTTTGTTTTTAACTAATTTTGTTGGTAAGAGTTTTATTGTGTTCATATGAATTTAGAAAACTGAATCAAAATCTTAGTACACATAATTAATAGATTGAGTTGAAATCTGGCCTCTTCTTGACATACCTATGACCTAGCTGCATTGTTTAATAAAATGATACAACTGAGTAAATGTAGACGCAGAAATAATATTTTGTTGATTACTGTGTGACTTACTGTTGAAAAACATACTACTAATGGATGCAGGTACATTAGTATTTTGTGTTCGAAAATCCCAGAAAGGAAGTTAGATAACTCTTTGAACCTGAAAGAGCTAGCGAGCAAACTACGTTGTTACATTTGTATAGAAAACAGATGCATGCAGATAGTAAACGTCTGATTCACAAAAGAAGGTACTCTACTCAAGTTATCCACACGGACAAATACGTGTAGGTAAGCGGTAAGCTTGTGTGTTGAGATTTTAAAGATTACTAAAATACAAATAAGAATGTATATGTATAAGGTATATAATACACAACCATAGACTGCTATTATGTATATAGCACTATTGCGTTTAATAATAATTCGTAAGTACCTAAATAGAACCACAAGAATAACTTGCAAAAATTTAACCAGGGATAAAAGAACATCACAAATAACGTAAGAGAAGGGTGTGTCCAGTTTCCATTCAGGATGGACAGTCAAAATATCTTCTACCCTCTTAAGCTAACTAACAATAGTCAGAATAGTTGGTTTTGTAATACACGTCGAAATAATGAATGCAGCTTTGGGTTTCTTGTGTTCAGAGTCAGAGGTATTGTATGTAACTATCGTAATTAATTGAACACGTGATCCACACGTAAACAAAAATGTGGTGCATGAAAATGAGTATACCGACAGGTATGTAGATTATGTACGAAAAAATGTCTGTATTGATGGTTTGACTGGTCCAAGTGAGATTGAATGCATTTTTAAGTAATTCGCAATTTTTTAGAACAAGTGGATGTTGAATTGTTTGTAACTTGTGGGGGACTCATAATGTAAGTACTTTACATGAGTAAAGAATGATAATGGCAGTTAGAGCAACGAGAAAGGAAGCAGCTTGCTTAAATGGCAGTGAACATTCCGTCAGAAGCACTTCGGAGCGTGTCTTTTGTGATAGTAATACGGCATTAATTACGTATCCTGGACAGAAAGCCATGCCCTTGTTTGCAAGATTTATTACAGACTGGAGACTGGAGCATGACTCCCTGCTGGGAATATTTTGATAACGTATTTTTAGTCTTTTGTAGGTGTTGTTTAAATAAAGATAAAATTTTAATTAAAACATTATAATATGCGATATTTTATTCTCATGAATATTGATGAGTAAAATGCATAGTATTAATATATGGCTTATCATTTACAATTTTTCACACTTTGGTATTTTCTCAATAATCAAATTTTGAATCCCATACACGTTTTCATTGAATTTCATACGGAAAAAGAAAACATACCTAGTTGTAAGTTGTAAGCTGCAAAATATTAAATTCGGAAAAGCAAATTTCTACCAATATAGGATTAATAGGTGATAATAACGCAATTACAGTTACGAGTTACGACTTAGGTAATGTCACTATTCATTAAATGCGCAAGGCGTATGCATATTATTATTGCAATATTTATTGAAGAAGCGTCTAAAATCATAGACAAGCTGTAGTAAGGTATTATAGAAGCCTACTCTTAAAATATTTTCTGTAACACATCTGTCAGAAAACCAGAAGAGAAACGTAAAAGTTAGTTCGCAAAAAGTTTTGCTTAAATTTAATGATTCTATCTCAAGCCAAGTAAGTCAACATAAAGCAAAATTAATTACCTACAATATATTATAAAATGCATTTTAGCGGAATATTAAGATAGTAAAATAAAACAATGTTTTTCTGTTAAAATAGCCGATCATAGTATAATGTACTTCTCGGTTTTTACACTTGATTTAATTAGAAGCAAGAAATTCAATTGGGTCAAGCCTAAACATTATATAAAAATATAAATACCTGCAGCGATTGTTTAGCAATAAATCTCTTTACTAGAGCATTGTTAAGATATGTAAGCACAAAAGAAAAAGCATTGTGGGCATTAAGGAAATTTTCACACTTGATCTTCACTCAAAAGATGAGATACGGAATTGTTTAGTTTAATTACATACTTCGGCATGCAATGCAACAGTTTAATGTGGTGGGTTTGCACTTTAAGGTTCCTACAATATAATGTACCCATCATTTTTACATTTTGTATTGTAATCTATTTCGACAACCATAGAAGACTACATTATATATGCTTATGCTACACATAACATCGAACTTACAACATACAACGGACACTATTATACTTTTATTGATAAAAGATGCGTACTTGTAATTCATATAGAATTGTTGCAGATCATACAAGAGTTCTCTAGGTATTGTATGGATTCATAATGTAGAGAAATACACATGCATTGCCTGCCTACAACAACAACCTGAAGATCGTTTAATGCAAACTGCAAAGGTGTGATCCTGATCATGTCGAAGAAAAGTTATATTGTAGAGCCGAAACGAACAAATCATTGCTGATTGTCAAGGTCAGTGGTGGGGTATAAATTCATAAGACAAAGGTTGGGTTCGTCACTTGTGCAATCAGCAGCTTTAGCATTCGCAGCTTCAGACTCCAAACCTCAACAATCAAAATGCAATCCTTCGTAAGTTCACATTTTACATACACCTTCATTCTATGGAATAAACTTCAGAAATTTTTTAATATCATCTACTACAGATGTTTTACCACAATTAAAATTATCTTCGTTTTTTGGAATTTTGAACCTGATTTTTATTTTTGTCTGTGCAGATTGTCTTCTCCGCCGTCTTGGCCGTTGCCTGTGGCCAAATCGTCTACTCTGGACTCGGTGCCCCAATCTATGGAGCCCAAGTTATTGCCCCAGCCGTCACCTCTAGCCAATACCACGCTCAAGTGAGTTTCATGCAACAAAATTATGACACAAATAATACAACCAATCTATATTTTCATTATACTAATTTTATAAATTCTGTTATTTTTCTCCAGGATGAATTAGGACAATACTCTTACGGATACTCCGGTGGCCCATCTGCCAAGTCTGAACTTAAGACCGCTGACGGAATCACCCGTGGAGCTTACAGGTGAATAAAATCATTTGAACGCTTATATACTAAAATAAATTGCATTTTCAACAAAAAAAGTTATTAAGGCTTGCGTAAAATATGAACGATTTCTTTATTTCATTTTTTACGAATTTCAGCTACGTTGATGCCAACGGACTCGTCCAACAAGTTCAATACGTTGCCGACCCCGTCAACGGATTCAGAGTTGCTGTAAGAATAAATTTACACTTTGAACAGTTACTTTTACAATTATGGGTGTGTAAAATTTTATTAACTTCTGGTTTTTTTTTGTGAATTTAGGCCACCAACCTCCCAGTTGCCCCAGTTGCTCAGGCTCCAGTTGCCCTCGCCGGCCCAGTCCATATTGCTCAACTCCCACAACCCGTCCAAGACACACCTGAAGTCGCCGCTGCCAAGGCTGCCCATTTCCAAGCCAAGGCTGAAGCTGCTGCCCGTGCTGCTTTGTAAACATCTGCCAATTAACTTTTTATTAGATTCCCTCTGGTCTTCTGGACACATGGAATTTTATAATTGTTAGTTTTTGTACAAGTTTTTTTAACACCAACACATGAAAACATCTTATTGTGACAATTATGCCAGCCAAATCATTAACTACGATCATCCAGTCCAAATTGCAATTAATTCCCAATTAATTTGTAGTTGTTACTTATAATGTCATCTTATAAAATGATCCTGTTACAAAACACTCTTGTCTTTTGGTTGATAATGTTTGTTATTTTATTGCATTTACTGACTGATTCGATTCGCTGATTTGTTCAATTTGTCCTTACTCTTCTGTCTCTTGTAGAATAGTTTTTCTTTGCAAAGACACTTTTGTATCTTGACAAAACTCAAATATATTCGAAAATCTAGTATAGTATTTACACTTTACAGTCAATCTCTCTTGTTTCAATTATTAGACGCATACAATACTAATAATATCGCATCAGTGCATATTTTTTATCATCAATTCATTTAAATTAACTCAATAAGCATTTCCAGTACAAGAAATCATAATATATAAGTCAATCGCAGTCGTGTATTACATTTTATATAGGTACTGTAGGTACCTTTCAGATAAAATTGCCTTGTATATATAGTGATACAGCTATTACACAGGCCATACCATTTGTCATACTACTTATTTGATCATCATATGCATACTGTTTTACCATAAATGTATTTTTTTTTTGATTTCATTTAATTTCTTTGCGATTCAAAGGCGCAGTTGCACTTGACCTGCCCGTATTAATTTGCCCGGGTTCAAGGCTTAAAATTTTTAATCCATGCAGTCGTTACCTCAAGTATTATCCCCTTGATTCGTTCGTGTCATTTAAATTTAACTCAGAACTTCATGAAAAACATTACTTTATGCATTCAGTTTGAAACAGATATCTGTAAAAAAATTGTTGAGTAAAAATCTATGCATAAATTACACACAATGATTCCCAATAATCCCTTTCAAGGGTAGAACCAAAACAAAGATAGAGAAATCTCCACATTAAAATTACTGTACATTTTGTTAAATATGCTTTTATTTCATATTGTACTACCCAGCATGCATATTTTACGTACCTATTTACATGAGAATAAATTAATTTGTCGCAATTATAGACTTTCTCTTTGAGTAAAACGTTAGAAGTTAGAAACTATTGCTTTAAAAAGCTGTACCTATCACTTAAAAAAATATATAAAATATTACTGTTGGATATGTCAAAATGAGGTAAAAAACTTATTTTCAAATGTACGGATATTGGTGGAGCAAGGAATTACAGTAAAATTGAGGGAATAAAATGAGGTGGCCTTTCGAGGTGGAATGCCGAGGTGAATGGCATAATTCAAAACCAAAGCTACATTTCATATAATGGAGAATTTCATCAATTACATAATGCATTCAAAGAAATTATCCTTTTTATTTTTCAGATTCCTTTCTATGTATTTATTTTTTTAAATTACTCGTTTTAAATTAGATACCTATCGCCGATTCATTTTTCACTCAATTATAAGACAGTATTTAGGGGGATGCAAAGAGGGCAATTAACCCCTCCAGAAATCTGAAAAAATAGGTAATTTTACAAAAACTTGCATAATTTCTCGCGCTATGGGCGCATTTGAAGCATTTTAGATTGATTTCGGCTTAAAATAGCTCAAATTTTTTGCGCTACGTGCAAAAACAGATATACTATTGTCAATCAAGTTGATAATTACCCCCTCCCGAAATTGAGTCCTAAATACGGCAATTACATTTTTAATTCAAATTATGTACACAAAAGATAGATCCATATATATTATTTAATTTAAGCGAATCTTCTTCCAAAGAAAAACAACAACTTCTCATTGTGCTCATATGAAGTTTTATTTTGTTTTCATTGTAATTTTATTTTATTTCTCAAAATCCCAAATAATTACAAATACTTATCCTTATTGCTGCTGCACCCTACCCTACACCTCCAACGTTAGTTATTAGGCCGATTGCAATCACAATATTATGTTTGCTTTGTATAAATATATTTTCTGTAAATAGGTTTTGCTTGATAAGCTGCTTTTTGTCCTTTTATTGGCAGTCGCTATTTGCCTGACAGGTTTTGCTTAATTAAGACAAAGATAAAAAGAACACGCAATAAAATCACATAATATATGTCATCACTTCTCAACACTCATAACTAACGCCTGCAAAAAATAGTGACTTATTCAAACTAAGAAGAAGCAATTTGTCACTTAACTACTTTATCTGATTCTTATTGATTCACTATGTAAAACTCGTTTCGTTGTGACGATTGCAGTTGCCAGTATTAACAGTGCGTTGTATTACACTATTACACATTGCTTTTTGGATGGATTTACTTACCTATGTGATATAACTAGGTAACTATAAGATGTATATAGAGGAATATATATTTTCCGTACTATACATTTTTAAAATGTTGCTTGAATATAAGCAACTGTATATTAAATAGTTATAGAAAAGAACATTTGAAAGTGCTATTTCTGTCTCTTTCATGGAATATTCATGACGCCAGTTTTTTAACCGGTTTTGGTTGGAGCTAGAGCGTGCTTACATTAGTAGCTGCTCCGCTTACATAAGTTATAACTTGACCATAAATCTTCTATGCAAAATAAATAGCTACCCAACCCAAAACTCTGTCTTACCCTACTACTGTATTGCAGTACACAAATTCAGAATTCTAACAATAAAATTATTCTAGTCGATGGCAGAATGAATTCTGCTTTTCAAATGCTCTGACAATTCTTTATTAAATTCTTTAATTTAATACCTACGCTAAAAACAAATCGATAGGACTCATTTATAGATTAAAGGATTAAAATTATTTCAAACTTGTTGATTAAGGATATTTAATAAATAATCCCTTTTGAATTTTGCTAGGCTGTATCCAGAAATCAATTTCGGGGAGGGCAAAATCCCAATATAAGGTCCAAATGTGTCGAAGATTCTTTTATCATCATATGAGTAGGGCGAAGGGAATTGAGGCAATTTCAGCCTAAATCAAACAATAATGAAGTAAAATGCATTAAATTAGCGATTTTTTTTTTACAATTTTACGACAAAATAACTAACCTCTTTTTGTAGATTTCGGGGAGGAGAGGCGTTGCCAGTTTGTCCTCTTGTGTACTGTCTTGCTATTTTTCTTACATTAAACAACTAGCAACATTAATTATCGATGTTTCGTCTCTGGTTGTAATATTTTAACAAACAAATTTTTTATTTTTATAATTAGTATTATTATTTGATTTAAATAAGTGCAAGTGGTTGTATATTTATATTATCAAATTATTACTTCGTTTATTTGAACATGGATTGTGGACGTGAACAGTACGGCACACCACACCTGAAAAATTCATTTGTGGTCATGTCTCGTGTGTACTTTTTTTCTTGGTAGAAAAACCATTAGAAAAACTATCACGAGTTTAGCAATAATAATAAGATTATTTCATAGCCCAGAGGAATGATTTACGATCTCCAGCCTAAAGAAACATCCGTGTCCATCTAAATCCCATTTTGGTTGCATTGCATTTCTTCAAAACTGACTAACAAACTCATGCACTCACTCTCTGTTTCAATTCTAACCTCATATCACACTTTATTATTTTATAGGAAACTCCCTTACAACACAGCTGTTCTTCATGATATTATCATAATGTACTTAACATAAATATTATTTTCTTATTTAAACTGTCCATTGATATTCTCACGTTAATAAATAAGGACATTGTATTAAATTCTGCGTTCGCGAATAATGTAAGTACAACCCAGGAGAAAAACAACTAAACATTAAAGTTCGTGCAAACAATTTTTCTGTGTTTGTAAACAAAGTACTTAGGTACAGATAAGTACAAATTAACAATAATGTACCTAATGAAGGAATAATGTAAATTATCTATAGGTACATACATTTTCTACATATTATTTACTCTATCAAATAAACCTAGGAAAAACACACATTTCATATTTCCTGCCTGGTAATGAAATTGAAATTGCTTACAAGAAACAGCCTGCCCCTTATATATAAGTAGAACTTATTACATTATGAAATCTTTTTTACGCTGTTCATTCTGGCATCAGGCTATATAAAGTACCTTTAAAAAAAGTCTTGCCTTAATGACGATAATGATTAATACTATTGCGAATATGCAAGAAATGTCCTTTGTATATACTTACATACCTACTACAATTCCAGAAAACACTAAGCATGAAATTTCTTTAATCAAACAAGCAATCTACAATTTCAAAAATACAATTCTACGCTTAATGTTTCTTACCTATGCATCTGGCGTCATTCTCATTACTTGGACAGACTGAGAAAAACAATTAATTATAATATCATTAAATCGCACACGTACACTTTTAGACAACGAACGAACATCTATGCATGTATTATTTATTGTGCGATAAAAATACACACACACTGAGGCAACAAGTTTATTTTTATTTATATAAACAGAGTACCTAAAGATAGAATACTACGTTTTACTCTAAAGGTACTCTACATGCAGCTTAAATACTACAAGGTTCTGGAAATCACTGAACTGTTACAAAGTGATGTAAGACTCGGCCAAAGAAACAAAAGACAATCAAACCATGAAGTCTCCACTGGACAAAACTAAAGACCTTCATGATGCTCCTGCTACTATACAACCTACTGTATGTATCATAAATAAATAATTGTACACATTGCATACAATAACACAATACAATGGTATCAGTATCATATAATGTACGTAAACACAAATACCTATGCAAAATTCCTTTACTTTTTCTTGCACAAAGGAGTGACTAATGCATAACCAGGATTTTCTAAAGTGTAAATAGCTCTCTTATGCTAATTAATAGGAAGTTTTTAAATCGTTACATTCACATATGCAAATTAATTTGCTATTGTTGTTCTACTTAAACCACTGCATGGCATTATACATTTAGTCAGGGCGGACTAGGAAAGAAAAATGTTATTATTTATTAGTTAAGGTTCTGGAGCTGGAGTGTAAAACAATGAGAATGCGTGTGTGATGTAGGTAGTCTTTTAAAATGAAGACATGTTTTACAACTACAAGGGAAAATATAAAAAAATATGTGAGAAAATGTTTTTAGCTGTATTTTGTAATTTCATTGTGGGAGCAGACGTATAATAATTTTTATATGCGTAACAGGTGATGCATTATAATTATTGCATACCACAGTGGTTTGTCTATGCGATCATTTACACATAGCCTGTGTGTAAAATTCCTCACCTTCACCGTGAATTCAAACTGTATCGACCAAATGCATAGGTAATAGCAATATGGAACAGTATTGTTATTCCTGATTTTTTCACAAGGTAAGAAATAAAGGAGTTACATTAGATTTATGAGTGTATGTAATACACTGGACTCTGGACGTATTTGTAAATATGATTTTATAACTAGTGCGTCTGTTTTGTGGTCGGTCAGGCTTGTTATCTCTTAAGAAGCTTGGTTGATGATGATTATGTGTAATTTACTTACATACATAATATATGCGATATTATGCTCATAATATAATAGTCTCACCATCCCTGTTCATCCCTCTACATGTATTAAACCAATGTAAGTATAGCATATTAGTGTGGCGTAAGATTTTAGTCTCATGTATCTTATCGATAGATGAATGATACACATATAGGTACATTACACCATACCAGAACATAATTCTGAGGTAGTTTTGGTTAACAAGTAAAGTATTGTTGTGATGTACGTGTGCGGGAAGCTGCCAAGGACGACGATTATTGTATAAATGGACAAGATAGCGGAGATTCCTTGGCCATTTCAACAGTAGTTCTGATTCTGACAATAGAAATTCCAAACTTTCAACTCTTTTCATCATTTCATACATACAAGTTTTAGTAACAACAAGGAAAAGCAAAAAATTTCATGATGAAATTCCTCGTAAGAAAACTATAATTATTATTTATGTGCAATTATACCTTTAACATCATTATCGCAAAGATAAACTTCGTTTTATTCACTTGGTGTGTCTTGTGCCGTGCCAAACCACAAAGTGGTGTAAATTGTATTTGTTCTATGTATAGTAATTCTGAGTCAGAGAATGTAAGAAATATATTTTGTAAAATGAAGTGTTTTTCTTATCTCTGGGTTATTTTTGTGTAGATCGTTTTTGCATCAGTGTTGGCCGTCTCTTGCGCTCAGCCTGGTTTGGTGGGATTAAACAATAATGTTGTTTACGCCAGAAGTCCTGTAGTAGCACATGCAACCTCCAGCCAGTATCACTCACAAGATGAGTTGGGACAGTATTGTAAGTTTTAATTAACCAACTTTGCACTGCAATTGAAAAATTCATTGGACTCATAGGAATTCACTAGAATATTTTCATGTACACTAGCATGAAATGTTCATTTAAGGAAAATTATATATAGACTTTAGTTTAAAAAATCGTTATTGCATTTTAGTACATTTAGTAAATGCAGTAACTTAACAAAAAGTTACTGCATTTTAAACATGTTTTCAAATATATTTCAGTCACAGCTTTTTGCACACACAATCAGGGAGGGAACTCATTTTTTGTGACATGGTTAGGGGGAATTAGATGAATCGAATGAAATAAAATAACTACTTCCATATAGTAATATGTAAAGTCTCTGAAGACTAGTATTATGGTTATTATCGTTTTTAGTTAATATTGAAGGTAAAGCATTAGAAACAAAATTTGGCAACAAACGAACAGTTGTAATTTTGTTAAATCACGTCCGTTGGGCGAAATAATTATTTAACTATAACTTACAAACAACTGCATTAGGTTGATCAAGGTAATTGAAACATTAAATAGCAGAATAAAAATAAATAAGCTTTAAAAAGTATATCATGCTAAAAAACGGAATTGTTGCAAACACATTTTCAATTTTCATCATCATCCCGTGTAGTGTGTAGAAATTAAATGTGTCTTTGTTCAAAAACGTTACTTTCCTGTTTTTAGGCTCAAATAAATTATCGTCTTTTTCATACGCGGTAGTGCTTGTTTCTCATAAATTGAGTATTTTTTAAAATAATTGAGTATTGATTAAAATAAAACTCAATTGTTAGAACTTATTGGTCGTGTGCACAAATAATCCAGTTTTTTGAGAGTGTCATTATTGTTTAAAGCTTGTTTATTATTATGCTTTTTAACGTTCCAATGGGTTTGAGGTGGATTAACATTTAATTGAGAATAGTGGATAATTTAACATCTGAAATCTCTGTAACAAAATAATATAAAATCGTTGCATGAAAAACAATTGCGGGTCATTTCCATTCCCTCATTTCCCTCATTTCCAAATGTACCAAACCTGTAGAATTCGACTCTGCATGCATGAAAAAAATGTAGGTACATTATGTTACAATAGTTTAAGAAGTAGGTATTGTTTACTGTAGTAGGTACTTTAAAATTATTTAGCATGATTTGTTAAAATGAATCAAATTTTTTCTTTTTAAGCGTACGGATATTCGAGTCCTTTGTCCAGCAAGCAGGAAAGTAAAATTGGCGGAATAACACGGGGTGGTTATTCATATGTCGATGCTAATGGCATAACTCAACACGTAAGCTATGTTGCCGACGACATCAACGGAATTCGCATTGCTGGTCATTAAATTTTTATTAATTACAATTAAATATATCAAAATCCTTACAATATTCTATCTATAATTATTTTCTTTTTGCCCATTAATTCATTTTGAGTTTTTT
Source organism: Pogonognathellus longicornis (assembly GCA_034694085.1). Lineage (NCBI taxonomy): Eukaryota > Metazoa > Arthropoda > Collembola > Entomobryomorpha > Tomoceridae > Pogonognathellus > Pogonognathellus longicornis. The sequence continues at coordinate 51,527 of JAQFYB010000275.1, forward strand.
CTTTATAGGAACAAACCTTCCCGTTGGTCCTGGAGCTCCAGCCCCAGTTGCTGCTACACCTGTGTTTCGATCTCAACAAATCATAGCACAACCAGCACCACAAGTTCATTATGCTCAAGCTCCCGTTTCTCAAGTTCATTATGCTCAAGCACCTCAAGTTCAGTTGGCAAGAAACTATGCTGCAGCCCCTCTGGTTCAAAATTTCCAAGCTCCCCTCACAACTTACCCAGTACAGCAAACTGTACAAAACTTTCAAAATGTCCCCGCTGGTGCACAATTTCATTCACAACAAGTGAACTTTGCTAACAGAGCTCCAATTCCAAGAGTCGCTTCTTTGAATTATGGAGCAGGTCCTCAGCTCACAACTTATGCTCAAGCCCCACTCTTTCGTCAGGTAAAACCCTAATACAAATAATCATGAATTATTTTCTTTTTCAAAGTTCATTTTTAAGGGCTGAGGCTGGGGGGTTTCAAAAATTCGACCCATTCCCTATGTTTAGTTTTGATTTATTTTTTATCATAATTCGATTTTTAACTATTTAAAGTGAAGTGTGGAGGAAGCAAGTGTGTCCGTGCAGTACGAGAGCACGACCTTATTTTACACTTTGATAAATAGATTTATTATTATTATTCACTAATAATTTATTTTAAATTGAAAAATACATTCACCCTTTTGAAATAAATAGATTAGCCACAAGAATTAATTTTCATGCATTTTAAAAAATCGAATGCTTTATATTCATTAACCATTAATGTTTCGATTATTGTGACAAAACAGGTTTCCGCTGGCTTTGGAGGACCAGTTCATATTGCCCAACTTCCACAACAAGTTGACGACACCTATGAAGTAAGTAAAATTATAATAATTATAGATCAATATCACCCAAAACCGTTACATTATAATCCATTTTCTAAACTAAAAAAAACTTTTTGTAACTTTTACAGGTAAAGGCTGCTAAAGCTAAATTTTACCAATCATATAACGAAGCTCTAGCCCGAAATGGTTAAGAATCTCTTAAACTGATGTCAATCTTACTTAACTTTTACCCTATAAGACTTCACATGCAGCCCATAATATGTTTGCTGCTAAACATTTACAATAGATTCTCTTGTATTGTTTACATTCGTGTATAGAATGAGTATCATTTTAACAGAATCTAAACAACTAACACTCGAAGAGTTAGGTATTCCTAGGTAAACTTAGAAATTAGGTAAATCCAAACACAGATTTATGTGTCACAAACTCACAAGCCTAAAGTTACCGAGTAATTTGAAAGAAAACCAAAAAATTTAAGAGTACAACTGCAAACTACTAGTTTCATTATTTGTGTGTATAGTATAGTGATTTATTTTCTTCGATTAAAATAATATTTCTCCCTAATCCTTGAATTACATAATATACAATATAATTCCCAATTTCCGTACACGATTTAATAATTATTGCATTTTTTCTATGCACAGCCATTTTTATACGCACAAAGAAAATATTATTGCCCCACGACTATCTGCACATATCTGCACAGTTAAAAAACTGAACAAGATTGCAAAACATAAATTCTGTGTTCTAATTAATGCAGCCAGTATAATCAAATTATAAATTTTTATTAGTTTGTAAACATTGCTAGTGATTTTTGTGCTTCATATAAATTAATATACAATAGTAAATAAATAAATATAAATCTTACCTGTAAATTGTAACTGAACTGTATCATGAATTAATAAATTTTACTGTAATAAAGCAGGATCATAAAATAATAAACTATACTTTTCATTCCATACTTGTAAACTTATAAAAGTAAACTTGCACGAAATACATAATTTATGAATACGACAAGCTATAAGTGCAATATTATGCTACATATTCTTCAATGAACCAACATTTTGTAGAGCATCTTTTTGTACATTTAATGCGAAATGACATAGTTTGATTATACAACAATAAGTGCGCTTAAAGCGTTTCGGCAAATAACATAAAAATTGAACAATAATGTACTATCTTGAGCAAATTAATGTACATAATGTGTAGATTGTACGTAAGCCATGGAGTCCGTAGAACATACTTATAGGAATGAAACGTTGAATATTTTCACTGCACGTTTCACTTTGCGTTTTGATACATAACGTATAATATTATAGGTATTCAGCATAAACCTAGTTAGCATTTTCGATTTTGACGGAGTAAAAGTGTCAATGTTTTCAACAGTAGGCTGGTGGATTGGCACATGGATTCTGACAACATAGCAATCGACAGACGGGAGGCAGAGGCATCTTCGAAAGAGTAAAAATGGGATTAGTGGCGATTCCAATTCTTTCCAAATTACGGGGCGTATACGGCAACACGGGATTCTCATAAATCTCCACAGGAAACGGACTACAAACATTTCAAAAATATTTCTTCACAAATCAAAAACTTGGCAATTCACAGCAATAATGAATAATTACCGCCTGTTCCGTTTATAGTGTTAATGTTTATAGTGTTAATGTAAAGTCCCCTCCTCTCAACGAATTTCTGTATCTTACCCATTCCGTATAATTACCTACATATTTACAGGATGGTCTGCATTAATGAATGAACCTCTAATTACATAATTACATCTTGCATCTTTTTGGGAATTTAATGGAGAATAAAAATATAATGAGGAATATAGCACTTGATTGCAAAGCATCATAATATTATGAAGTACTTGGGAAACAACTTTGAAAAAATAACAGATTTGAATATATATAATTTGGAAAATTGATTAAAAAGATTAGTACATAGTACGATACATACATTTTTCATATACCAACATTTTACATTAGATTTTACAGTGTACCTTCCCTAAGGAGAAACCCTGGGTACGTGCCTGCTTAAAAAAGGCTTACATGGCACAATATTGTAATTCTACCTGCTATTTTATTATCGAAACGACTTTTCGTTGTTTTATGCTATTTATTTATGAGTCGAGTAGAATGTTGTAACTAACAACAAAACCGAACATGTAATTTTTAAAAGAGTCTAAATGCTGATTTATAACGTTTACGAACAAAGAAATGGTTTTTGAAGAACAATAATTATTGTGTTGTGCTGCACGAATAGAAGTAACGTTTGTAATTACAGACATTTGTGAAGTAACACGATCACAAAGACGCTTGCTCATTTTTCATATACAACGCTTTGCACTGCATTTACAGTGTGCATCCCCTAAGGAGAAATTCGGGGTACCTGCTTGGCCTAGATGTATGTATGTTTATTACAGGGGCCGCGGGAGATGGTTAAGGGTGAGGGACATAAAGATGAATGAAAAATTACGAAAATTGTTTTTTTACATATTGAATGGCCCCATCTAGGATTGCAGTTCCGATGGGGCATAATACAAACAGGATGTAGAAATGCGCTAATTATCGCGCATATCGTTAAATAAATAAGCTGTTTTAGGCAACAATCAATTTGGTATATAATATCATAATCGCGCGTCGCGTGTAGTGCGAAAAACTTCGCGATGTTTTGCAATTTTATGGTAAAATAGCCTCTTTTCTGGAACTTTAACTTGATTCATAACAAAGTCAACACAATATTGAAAACTAACATTTTTGTAACGACTGCTTAAATTTTGGGGGGACAAATGTTAAAGATGTCCCCCATGGCTCAATTTTCGGGGGGGGGGGCATTGTCCCCCATGTCCCAACGGTTCCGCGACCCATGTGTATAGAAACTCTATTATCGTGTATTATAAACAGGACACGCGGTATGTAAATGCACATGAATTGGAAATAAATATTTTGTAGATTACCCGAATTGTGCTTGATACGTTGAAATTTCTTCGTCGGGGTCCAGACGATTAATCGGTCGCTGAATTTTGCACACCGGAGGAGCTTCCATCATATCGTAGCCAGCGTATCCGGGAATCATTCGGTCATACGGAAGACGAAGTCTGTTTTCCCTGGCAAGCTTCAAATTTTCTGGCTTCGGATCTGCGTGATATTCTTTGCACCGGGCAAACCTGTATTTTTGACATTCATCTTTTTAATTTTATCAATTATTTAATATCAAACGACTAAATGACAGATATGTCTAAAAATAGCCGTATGATTCCATTTCGGGAGGGGAAAAATCCCAATATGAGGTACACATGTGTTCATTATCAAACCCTAGCGCAAAAACTTGGAGTTAATTTGGGTCAAAATTGACTAAAATTGCATCAAATCTCAATTTTTTTCATGTATAAATTTTGTGGTAAAATAACAACTTTTTTGGGATTTCGGGGATTTTCAGTTGCCCACTTAATACAGTCTTCGTCTAAATAGTCCATGTCCTTAAAAAGCTTTGTTGCTTTAAAAACTTACTTTGTGCGACACAAACGGTGTTCTTGGAAATACGAGTCTTTCACCAGGCAAGGATTCACGCTCATCAGATCACAACGATTGGCCATCAACCGAACTTGAGGTCTGTCCCACTTTTCGAAAACCTCACCCAAGTTGCAAATCGCCTTTGGAGCCATGTCAAATTTTTTCATCTATGATGGAACAGCCAATAAAATAATAAAAATCTATCTTTGAGTAAGATATTTTTAAATGATTTTGTCAATGATTTTTAAAATATTACTGGATCACCCGGAGGCCTCTCGATGCAAGACTCAGGAAGTGGACGCTGAGTTAGGGGTAAAGATCCGCCTTCTTTGTTCATTTCTCTGTAGGTGGTCGTCCAAGCATTTGTTCTTAGAGCTTTGCGACAGTGAAGGGTTTCTTTGAGCTCTTCGTAATTTGGGTGCGACGGAGAGGGAAAGCCTTTTGCTTCTTTTATATCGTCCTTCTTGTCAGCCATTTCTTTGTACTCCCTTTGTCGGGAATCAAGGACTTCTTTTATCCTAATTTTATCAGCAATGTATCCATAGGCTGGATCTCGAAAATCAGTAAAATAATTGGAACGGTTTTTCGGATTCGTCGTTGTTTCCTCCATTTGGTTGTACACCATTTTACAATAACAATCTGAATCCGTCTGCAATTCTTCTTGGATTTCCTCGTAATTGTTTGGATCACCCGTGGCCAAACATCTGCACCACTTCGGTTTCGAAGCTGTCAAAGAATTCAAAAAATAATCCTAGTAACAATCCAACAACATATATGCATAAAAATATTTGCAATCTTTGAGAATAATAATAAAATGGGTGTGTGAGAGTCACAGGCAGCGAGATGAGAATCCGTTGGAATGATAACGGGTTCCCGATTTTCATTTTGCTCCGTACAACACAAAACCGTCCGAATTTGCTTTTTCAACATCTCGTCACCGCCCTCTCTTCCTTTCATGCAATCTTCGTAACGAGCCAGTTCTTCTGATTGGATACCTCTGTGATTAAATTACACATTAATGATTTTAAAAGCATTTCATAAGCACAGAATTACAAGATGAATCACTAATTGTGACGGAAGAAAATGATTACCTGGAAACTTTGACACATGATGGGTCTCTGTACTCGTCTTGATTTGTAGTTAGCCATTTTCCTTTGCAGGAAGTTTTATTAGGATTATGACCAATCATTTAAGAAATCAAAATTGAACTCTACTTCCCTTCAACTCAATATGAATATTTCAAGCTCTATAATTGGAAACAATTCTTGGTTCTGTAATTAGGCACTGCTCAAAATCAAAATGTTTGCTAATTAATTTTTTGAAATCATTTCTCCAAGTAAAAAAAATAAAAGAACGCAAAACAAAAATGCAGTTACTATAGGATGGTTGTTTAATGAAGGCAAATTCTCGCATATAAAAAACAATGCCCGATTTTGTCTTCAAAGTTTGCATCCTAGAAAATATTCAAGTACATTATTCTTCGCTATAAAATATAAAACCAAATATTTTTATGAACAAAATAATCTTCAATGATCAACAATCAACACTGCCTGTATTATAATTTATAGTTAATACATTTCAACCACATTATACCCCAACAAAACATATCAGTTACACAGCAGAGCAGAAATATTTTCAGGTCAATCATTTACATAAAATTGCCTTTTGAAATCGACTATTATATAGAAATAACATGAGTCATAGTCCTAACAATAACGAAGCTTCTGAAGAAGATTCAGAGAGCTGTAGTGATGATTACGAGTCATCGGAATTGGAAGTGGAAGACAATGAGGCATCAGATCAAAAGGATCATGGAAAGGATGAAATTGCTGCGAATCACAAAAGAAATTCTCAGGTTTGTGATAAAAAGAAAGGAAGAGACAGAATCAAACATCGTAGAAAGGATTATTATTGTAGTTGCAACAAAGGGGATTGTAAATCCAAACCGAAAGAAAACTCTTCAGCCAACTCTCAACAAAAGAACTCGGCGAATATTTCTAAAAATGTGCCCCTTGAGTTTCACTGCGACTGCATGACCTGTCAAGAATCCAGGATAGACGTAACGCATTACGACTTCAACAGGGTCAAATCTTGTGAAGGCAAGGTTGACTTATTGAATCAAAATAGACCTGGGAGAAAATGCAAATTTTTTAATCCTATTGACAAAACAGTCACAAAGAGATTGGCATCAGCACACAGAGATACCATCAACGGACTAAGAGGGCAAATTAATTTGCTGGAGATAAAAATCAAAGTAAAAATCAACTACGCTTTAAATTCTTTTTCAGATTAAACGAACAATTTGTATGAATATAACTTGAGTAGGATAATCTGGATTCTGGAATGATAATCTAATTATGAAACTAAACTTAGTCTTAACGTAAATTATACGCTTGGGAGTTGGGAATAAGCAATACTAACCAAAAAAATAATTAATTTCATTGTCTAAGAACAAAATGTTTAGAATTTTATGGCACTTTCGTTATATAAAACAAATCGTCCCTAGATGATTCAGTACATTTTTTCATTTTTTTTGTGAAAATCTCGTTATAACAGTAATTATAAATATTTGGATTTTTGTATCAAACGCAATTTTTCAGGGTACAAAGTCCAACACATGGGCTTTAGAGGAAGGTGGTTATTTGCAGTGGCACTGTTACAGGGTTTAATTTTTCTAATATTTATTGCAGGAGCTTCAGAAGGAAAATTCGACATATAAACTGATGCAATATCGTCAAGACAAGGCATTGGCAAGATACCAAGGAGAATTTGCAGAGCTGCCTTCTTTGATAAAGAGCCACAAGGATGAATTGCAAGCAACCCGTCATTTGCTCAAAAAATCTGAAAATAAATGCAGAGAGCTGGAAGAAACAATTAAAGTTCGGGACAAACGCATCAGCAAAATGCACGATGAAAACTATAAACTGAGTTCGTTCGTAAATCAATACGACATGGGAAATAGGTACAAACTTCTCACGCAGCTCAAAGAAACCAAGGCGAAACTCAAAGAAACTGAAAAGAAAGCGGATGAGAGTTCACATTATCTTCAAGTACTTCAGCGATCTCAGCAACAAAGAAACCAAGAAGAGAACAATAGAAATAAAAACATCGAAATGACTTTGTACAAATCCCACATGAGAAATGTCGAGCTACAAAAATGCGTTGAGGTCAGTGGTCAGAATGTTTCAATTCTTGAAAACTGAGAAATGAAACGGCAATGTTAAATAATATTTTTGGGGTTATTTTTAATTTTTTAACCTCAGGATCAAGCTGAAAGATTAAGGAATTATGAGAGTCTCATACTGAAAACAATCAGGACAAATAATTTGCCCATAGACCCAGAAGGCGGTCTACGCCAACAAAATTGCATCCAAATGCGTAACATGTATGTACACCTAAACACATACTTTATCTGCAAAAATACTTTAAAAAAATAAATACATTGCGCTATTAAATTAAAATATATATCACATTATTAATCCAAAAAATATTTTGCTATAATTACTATATTTCTTGAGTGTTCAATAGTTGCTCATCTATACGAACGAACTTTGATTAAATTTTTTGATAACAGACATAATTCCGAATTTTGCAGGTATTCCAATCGTCCTACCACATATACTTTACAATTGGAGCAAAAAGAATATTCTGAAGTAAATGACAATTTTTGTGGTGAGTGAAAAATCAAATTTTAAATGGGTAAAAGTCATGAATTTGAATTTATAGCTCATTGTAAATGTGAATTAATCTTTTTGAAGGTGGACCAAGCTCTTATTGTCAACAGCCCTTTAGTTACGGCAACGCTACTACTTATTTCCCTCCACAAGATCAACTTTGCCAACCCTTGAAGGCTATTGCTGAAAGAAACGAAGATAACAAGACACAAGAAACATTTTTCCAAAATCAAGTAGCTAATAATACAATAATTAATCCTGACCAATGTATTCAAACTCAGTTTGAATCGAATATAAGTTCTATTTTGAATCCGATTCAAACTTACACCACCTACTCGTTTTCTAATAACGATAATCAGATCATAACGAAAAATGAAGAGGTCATCAAAAACAGCGAAAAAGGAACACAATGCATTGAAATCGTAGCTCATTCTGGGAGATCTGGTGGAGATAGAAAAAGTAGTACCAGTGACGAAAATTGCATCAAAAAGAAACCTCCAAGGAGTTGTCGCAAAAAGAATCGCTATGAAGCTGGAGATGAAGCATCTGATATGTACTTGGATGCAAATCTTGAGGAGCCTGTTGAATTCAACAAAAATAATTGCAGTAATGACATTTCATACACTAGCGGATACAATAATGACACTGCTACGGAAGATGACAAATTTTTACAAGCTCTAAGGGCTAAGAAAGAAGCCAGGAGATGCAGAAGAAACAGAAAAGTACAAAAAATTGAAAGTCCAAACGGAAATTCTTACGTTAAGATCAGCGAAGAAAGGATTGAAAAGTTTGTAGTGGATTCCAACGGCAGGCGTAAGAAAAGTATGTCCATTATGAAGAAAAAGAGAAATGTTTATCACTCAAATCCTGCACAAAATGAACTTTTAGAAATCCAAAATGAAAATATTACTGAAATGGAACCTTCTTACGATTTGCAAATGATTCCCTTTGAAGCTGCTGCAGGCGATAGTTTTGTTGTGGACTCTCCAATGAAATCTATTTGTTATTCTCACAATGCGGAACCCATTCCTGTGCCTAATTTTAACATTATTTGTGAATCCAATAGTACAAATGAACTTGCTTTGATTGATCCAACCAGCAATGATGCATATTTGAAACTTGCAACATCTTACAGTATTCCTAATGACAGTAAACCACTTATAAAGCGGTTTTCAATAAGCAGGTAACGTTTATAATGTAAGGGTCTTAAAATATTGTCGGTTTTGGCTCTAATTATTAATCTAAAACCTGACTTTATGTAAATGCTATAATACTAACAAAATTATCCAGTACCAACATCATGAATCTGCAAATAAACCATTAGAAGTAAATAATTACCTTGATACAGAAATATTGTAATGTTGTATACTAGAATTATTTCCGCCTTTATTTTTTCATACTATCTCTATCAATTTCTTCTAATTTGTTATTTTCATTCAGTTCTTATATTATTAATTAGTATTTGTTAGTGTTTAGTTCTAGGAATATTTTCTGAGTAGCTTAGAAAGAGTATTAATTTAGCATGATCTATGAAGCCTTAAGTATTTCTCTTTTTAACATTGGTACACATTAGCATTAGAGGCTGCTTAAGTCATTACTAAATTTTGCACCAAAAATACATATACATTGTTTTTATCAATAGTTAATAGTACATGATTCTTCCTGCTTTGTTTGCCTTGACTTTCAAAGTTAGTTTATGCCTTTCTGCCTGGAATTCATAGTCTGAAATACTAAATTCCTAAATAAATACAATGAGTAAGTGTGTATACCTATATGTATACGTAATATACTATAAGCTTGCATAATACAGAATACTAACAGGATATTTATATAAATGAGTACGTACATTTTCTAATTCTCATTTTACAATTCAATAATATATTATCTATATTTAATAATACACTTAAAGAAAAATTATTATTAAACAACCACTCTAGATTCGACTACTGTGACTTATATTTCGTTTTGAATTTTTTCACTCGCGTTCTGGATAATTGTAACATGTAGACGTTACATTAATTCACAATTCTAATAATTATAGTAGTCGTTTGCCTAAAGAGTACGTTAATCACGATAAAGTTAGCACAAGTTCACTCAATAATTTGGATGCATTGGACGACTCACTTTCTGGCAGTTGTGATACAAGCCTTGCGGCACTTTGTTGAAATGCGTAAAGGGCTTCCCTCGTCCTACTAATCGCTACTTGACTAGTTTTAACTTCTTCGTAAATCTAAAAATCAAGCAAGAAAACAATTCAAATCAGGACTTAGTTAGAAGTCAAATGCTATGGGTGAACTAAAAAATGGTTAAAAATACCTCAGCATAATTAACATTTCCTGCTCTGATAAGGCTTGGGTTGTGTTCTAATTGGAAAATCACAGGAAGCGACCATAAGTCAAAATATTGCGGTGTAGCTTGGGATGGCGTATTTTCTTCTCGTAGAAAAAAGTTTAAATCTTTGTACACCTGTGAAAATCACACAAAAAATCAATAACTCAAATGACAAAACAACACATCAAAATTCAAAATTATTCATTTTATAACTTTAACATAACTTACTTGTAAAACAAACGCTATTTTTGATCCCAAATGAAATGCTAAATGTTTGACAGGGTCTTCATGCCCACTAAATACCATTGTACAATAGCACGAATGTCCGAGTAGAGACCCAATACTTAAGTTTGTTCTTTGTAACCATTTATCGTAAGTGTAAAGGGTGTTGGTATTTTCAGCTATTGTTGTTGATTTGTCACTACAACTAGCCTCACCATCCATTAAACTATTATTCCTGCTGATGAATTCACTTTCGGTTATATCCGCAATAGAATCACTCATCAATTCAGTCACTTTGGCGTTTCTCAAAGCCGAGAGACCTTTACTGCTTTTGGCCAGCAGAAAATCCCCCATAAGAGTAGCCAATTTATTTCCTTGATGTAATGAGTGTGCTTCGTCTTCAGTAACATCAGAATCTTCTAATGAATGCAAATTAGGAACATCTACTACGGTTCGATGAAGCAAATGAGCGGCATAGATTAGTTCAGTGATTTCTGATAAAGCCCGTTGTCTAAAAATATAAATACAAATTAAATTATTTCAATTTTATATCGCAGGATTAATATAATTTCACAAAAGCTGTAAAATAAAGAAAATAGAAATTAACAGCACACAATAAATCAATTAATTAAACTTCGGGCAGACAATAATGAGGCTCAGATGGCTAATAAAGAAAAGTTATTGAGAGGTCAAATAAATTGTCTCTGCAAACCAACACAGAACACACTAATTACATTGTACTTCCTCATAAGTGTATTACTTCATGTCTATGTTGCAAGAGTTAAGCTCACTTAACAATAGATAAACAAATAAAGGATTGTAATATTGTAATACGTTGTTTAAAAAACTTCTAATGAAGTTGGATAAACCAAATTTATGTTAAAGTAAAACATTGCGGATTTTTAGAAAATACAAAGATTCCGAAGTAGCAATACAAACAAACAGATAAAATACATGAAACGGAGAATGTTGCGAGTTTGCGAGATGACTTAAAAATTACTATCAAACTTAAAAGTGTTGTGAAAGTAGACTATGTCTAGCTCTTTTAATTAAAAGTAATACAACAAACAGCTAATTGTTTCCTACACTTCGGTCTATGGAATGGTTGGTCTTGGTGGAGTGGTAGTGTCCTGCAAAAAGTAGACGTACTTCGGACTTCGCAGTTTGATTTCTACCGTTTATATGTTTATATTTTTGCTTCGGAATTGCTGAATAACAATCATACCGAAATTAAAGTATTTATATTTATAAATTATGGATTTGATTTAGTTCCTTGCAGTAGAGATTAGGGGTGTGTAGTTGAGTACGCTGCATTCTACATGCACAACTTCCCATGCGATGAACACAGCAAAAGCCGGTACAGTGTGATGACGCAATAGACACGTGGTTTTGACCTATATCCGCAATGTTAGCACAGCAGTATGTTTCCAGCTGGAGCCAACTGGAAGTGCAACATTCCAGCATACCTTATGCGTAAAACCGACTAAAACGACACATGTCGTGTTTTGTTGTATAGCATCATGACTTACAGAACTGTTTTTGTCTGTTAAACAGTATGGTGTTTTTACTGGATAGCATTATGCCTTTTAGTAACGGATACGGCCGGTAAACATTATGTAAACAGCCATGCAATAATGGATAAATAACAAGCCAATTTTAAATAGAGAAAGTCCTTTTAATCAATAACTCATTAGTAAAATATACAACATATTAAACAAAATATATTATTGGAAATATATGGTCTTCTCTATACCCATTTCAAATGTTTAATCCAGTTTCTTTGTGTTTGCAAATTTCATCTTCGGTGTATTTGTTGTAACAGGAGAATTTTTCTAGTTTGAGATAAGTCTGTTTCCTAAATCCAACACTTACAACGAGCTGGAGGAATCCATCAACTTTTGGACAGCAGCTATAACATAATAAAAGTTATTGTTATTATATATTATTAACTTATGTCATTACCAGTATTTAAAAATGTCCGGACATTTATAAATACTGATAATGACATACAAGTAAGAAAACTGGATTCTAAATAAAAAGTTAATTGAATTTAATGAAATAAGATGCTTAGAGTTACCTATTAGGCTCAGAACTAAAAATTCTTTACAACGGTGAGCCGAACCTCTGATTCCAAGGAGATAATAGAGATTGGCTTTCTTCATTTGTGATCTTCTTGACTATAAGGCTTATAGTTGACACTCAATTCTAGGATAATGTAATAATTTGATAAAAGTTATTATGTAATATCAAAATATAAAGCAATTTTAAGAAAATATTTTCAATCATTCAAAATAACCTTTTAGTAAAGAAGTTATTTGTTCTTGCGATAAGACTAAGTTGTCCACCTTCTCCTCTAAGTCGTCAGTCTTCTTCCGGAGCAATACTCGTAACTCTGCCTGTCAAACCACGG